>OMLM01002266.1:27453-71435 GCA_900302695.1 Helostoma temminkii | reverse complement strand
CTTCATTATTACTCTGTGCGCATTATGAATCAAGTAACCACTGACAAAACATCATTTTATGTGTCAAAAGGCACAGATGCACAGGTTACATACACTGGAGTCCATCGGGAGAGCACATTGAAAACCTTGAAATAACCAGACACACACACACACACACACACACACACACACACGCACACACCAATGTTTTCACACTCCTCCCGTCTGAAGTACAACAGGCTATTACTGATTAACATGTCTAAACTCAGCTAGTTCAAAAAGCCACTCTAATTCCTTTTCCGTCTTGCTCTCATATGAATCATAGATGACGTGACAGTCTTTCTTCTTAACATACCTCACGTTCCTTGCAGTCACAGAGATATGTTTGTCGCCGTTCTATTTGTTGCCTGAGAAACCATGTTGGCTTGTCTTCTCACATTTCACACTTGGTTTCATCCCCTTAACCCCTAATGCTCAGCCTGGATGGGCTGCCTGACCTCTTGAGTCATGGATGTTAGTCTCATCGGCATCCCAAGGGCCAGAGTTGAGCTCTATGTTGCCCAGTGATTGTAAGCACAGACAAGAATAAACTTTCCTTCACCAAAAATAAAAAATTAACTCCACTGACATTCTGTCAACACATTTCTCTTGTTTTTGTTTCAGATTATGATTTCAGAGCTAACAGTTTACTTGTTTTTAGACACTACAATAATTTTATTGTCCTTGAGAATCTCATGGTCTCTAGTATTTGAAGATTCATCAAGTATTAAGACTTAGACATTCACACTTGGCCTTGTGCCTTTAATGCAGGAAGACAAAGTATAACACCCACTAGCTCCTTCTTTCCACATATACACACATAGACACATTATGTAGTGTGACAGGACATCACATATTCCGAGTTTCACTGCAGGCTGGCATTCTAGGACCGCAAAGTAGAGATAATGTCTGTGTTTGCAGGTTCATTCAATGCTTTATCCTGTTTCTGATCCACAAAGCATGAAGGGTGTCTGTTTATGACACACATCCACACATCCATAACACACACACACACACACACACACACACACACACACACACACACACACAGACAAACACACACACGCTTGCTCTTTGTCTCTCCCAACCTGTTAGATGACAAATACTTAAAAAAACATAGTCATAGCAGCATAGACAAAAGCCTCACTCTTGTTCAGCATCTGTTTTTAATGGCACAAGAATTCTGGAACCAGGAAGTGTGCCACACGGACTGACAAAATGTAGGATTGTGTTGTGTAGGTGTGAATTGTACTTTTAGAGGTCACAATGCCCTAAAATAGCTTTTAGGAATATATTATTGAGCAGTCCATGTACATAAAGGACAGGCTTTGTGAGAGTATAGGTTCTTCATAACACAGTTGTGCTATTTTTAAATGAAGAAACCATGAAATTCACCTAGTCAGCAGCGGAAAAAAGAGCTTCCTCTCCAAACCGCCCACACTGCTTTCAGCCTTGTTGTGACTTGTTTGTCTGTCATTGGAGGATTTTAGCTTCTTCCAGAACAATTGCACTTAAAAACCTTCAGCTCCAGAGGACAGGCTGGTTACACAGCAACAGAACGGCACTTAAAACACAAAAATATGTGTGGAGCTTGTGAGACTAAAACTGGAAAATAGTCCCTTTCCCACCACAATCCAACCTCTTTCTGTATGCATGTCAGGCGCATGCATGTTATTGTTACTTTCATCACTACTGTGTGTTGTCATGTGCAGCTGTTTGCTCTTCACTTAGCATACTGTGTTGTGAGTTAGTAGAGTTACAACAGTGTGGAGCTTCTCTTCAGTCAGAGCTTCTCTCTGATTTATTCTTAACATCTGTCTTTGGCAGGTGTGGGGAACCACAAGGTCCTCTCTCTAAGCTTGTGATGTAGCTATTATTGCGGGCAGTGTGTGTCTGTGTGTGTACATTTGTGCAAAACAACAGAGAGGGTCTTCCTCCACCCCCTCCTTGGGATGAGTCATATTTGAGTCCTGTGTAATCCAAGCCCGTGTTTCATGTGTGTGAACAGAAAGACCGAGAGCAGTGGTCTTGGTCCTGACTCCCTCTGGGGCAGTGAGTGGGTAAGACATGGCTATCAACAACAGGCCCAGGCAGCTTCGGTTTCAGCAATCTACTCATCATGACATAGGCACAGATACACACACACAACAAACGCAAACATACAGTGCTTCCGTGTAGCCAAAGCTTTTATTCTTTTCCCACTTTAGCTCCTCCTTAAATGATATCAGGTAACAGAAGTAGGCTAATGCCAAACTCAGTTATTGGTTTGACTTCAAGGAAGTGTTAGGATCCAAAGGATGGGCCAATGGGTTTCACATGAAAAGATAGTGTAACACAACTGTGTTGCTCTGTCTAAAACAGCTAAGCTGTCTGTTTTTACAGTCATCTGTGTATTCACCTGTGGGAGTGTGATTGCACTGCAGTAATGTCATAGCTGGGTTTGGCACAGTCAACCATGGAGGTTCAAATATTTAGACCTTTCATATGAAACCTCACAGTAGAAGTGTGGTGACACAAGAAGTAGAGCTATGTCACAAGAAAAAAGGAGCAGTATTATGTGGATATTGAGCACATCATTTCAAAGCCCCCCATTGCTGGTGTGACAAACTATTTTAAAGGCACAGCTGGAAATTTAAAAAGGGTCTTCTACATTTGCCCCCAGGGGGGAGACAACTTGTTCTGGACAGAGCAGCAGAAAGGTGATATTGGTAAAATGGCACAGCAAAGCTGTTCCCCATTTATACTCATTTATTATCTTTTTATTCTCTATGTCAGGGCAAAAGTGTAATTTTTATAACAAACTAACTGCAGAATCTGGAAAAAAAATCCCATTCCTGTAAAATACTTAGTTTAAGCTTAAGTTTCTATTAACTGTGACAGAAGCCAAGCAAATCTAATATTCTGTATGTGTTGTTAGATATATCCTGGCCTGATTTACTTATTTGCCAGTAAGTACTTTATTGTACTTTACACTTTAGAAGGTAAGCAGGGGCACAACAAAAACACAAGGATTGGACAATGACATATTCACCTTGCAGACATCATTCATTGACCAGTTTTTTAAGAAGTGCTTTGAATCAGCTCACGAGAACAGAGCAGAAAGAAAGAAAGAAAGGAAAAACAATCCACGTGAATGCTTTGGATTTCCTTGACTTAGCCTTATGAGAGACTCCTTACATTTATTTTATTTATCTATTATATGTTTTTTTAATATTAATTTTATTTATTCTTTTAAATAAATACACTTCAGCACACACAAGTACAGAAAGTTACTGAATGTTTTTTTATATGCACGTGGATCGGTGCAACTCCAAGTTAAACTGTTTAATTGTGTTTATCAGTCCTGTTGCATGCTGAATTGTCATTTGGTTTTAATGTATTACCTGCATTTAGAAACAAGACCATTTTGGCAAATTACATAACAATTGCAACATTGTTTCTCCATTGTCGTCAAACAGAAAACACTAATCTTTCAACTGCAGATTTAACACATTTACAAGCTTATGGGGAAAATGTCTAGCATATGATGTGTACTTTGATTTTCAAAAGCATACAAGTCACCACTTTTCTGCTATGATACAGGCTAGTGGTGACACATGCATCTTTTATGAATGTGCTGATTAATAATATTCTAATGTAGTGACGTTTTACTGATGATACTTGTTTAATTGGATTACTGTTTATGTTAGTATCATTACATAGAATTAAATCATTACATACAGTAAATGTGAATCATATCTCCCATGTAGGGATGCCTGACACTATACCAGTATTGGGTATAGGTTCTGACTTGAACATCAGATATATTTTGTTGTTGCAGATGGATGAATCAAACTGAAAGTTACCAGGGTAGTTGTTTATTGGCTGTTTATTGTAAACAGAAGCAACAGATAAACTACCTACACAGAACCATTGGCATGCCCTAAAACTTCTAAGGTCAGTTTGAAATGTGCAGCTCACTACTGATTTAATAAAAGACCTGTCGCCACTTACCTCGACATGTAAGACTGCTTGAGAGTCTGATGAGGGAGTGTCTTCACAAATCACATAAGCTCTGAATCAGGGAATACCACAAAATTACAAATGTTTTGGCAAGTTTTTTCGATTTGTGTGATCAGATTGTTGAAGATTTTCTCCTGATACTGTCTTCTTCCCTTGTTTTCTGTCTGGAGAGTGGGAGTGAATGCCAGACTTTATTTGTCTGGAATTAACTGCTCAGTTCATCAATAAAGGTTGAACAGATTTACTGTCACTGTTAGTTTACAGAAACTAAGCTGTGATATTTCATTATAAAACCTACGCAAATACAATATTTTCCCTCTTCTGTGCTTTGGCTGCATTTTGTGATTGTTGTGTAATATGGATGTAAATTAGGGCCTGATATTGCAGCTTATGTGTCTGTGTGTTTATGTTTGCGTGTGAATGTGTCTGTGCATATGCGTGGGCATGTGCAAGCATGAGTTTGTGCAGTTTTTGTAACAGTACAAAGATGTCCCAAGGGTTTTTTCCCCTTTTCTCATTACAAATGCTAATGTCACATTAATGAAATCGGCTTAGTTTAAGGTTTATAGCGTAGCCTACACTGAGAGATTTGGCCTTGACACTTCCCACATATTTCAAGCTGAATCATATTTTTTCCTGTGGGCATACTATTCTGAGTTACTCTAAAATCTACTGGCCTTGAGTGGAACTTTTTGGGGAAAAGTTTGGAGCATAGTAGTTTTGTGTTGTTGTAAACGGTCTGCCCAACTCTTGAAGACAACTGTTAGCATAGCTACAGGAGTAATGTCTTCAGTGAAGAGCTGGCTAATGTAAACAATTGTGTTAAGTACTAGTAGCGGTTTGTAGAGTCACTGGCTGTTAATCATTGCCCAACAGAGAGCTTGTCAGGCACAACAACATGCCAAAGAGTTAATCATGGTTATAGATCCCTGGTTTTATGCAGCTGTCTAACAACTGGATTTCTAATCATTAGGCCTTTCCAGTTAACATGTACAGTAATGTCAACGGCCATGATTCCAAGGGTCAAAATAAAGATGTAAGAAAACAGCTGTTTTCAAATGCACACATCAACGTACATTGTTTTGTGATAATTAGAAAATATTATTTTAGAAAAATGCAATGTAAAATTGCACAGCACATTTTAACCTTTCACTTGTGTTTTATTTCTTGCTTCAGTGTGCCATTTTTTAAATGCTAAAGACATTTAAAGCTTAAACAGAGAGTAAGAAGAAGAGATTGCCCTTTGTAATTAAAAGCCAATTTTGTAAAATTGATTAGATTATGCTAATCAGGGGAGATAATATCTTAAAAGCAGTGTGAGGAAGAGAGATAGTGTGAAGAGTGGAAAGGAGTGACAGTCCAGCCGCCATTACAAGCTGCTGATTTCTGCAGAGTGCTTCATAAAATGTCAGAGCGCTTCTCCCTGAGCAAGACACTGAAAAATGGCAGCGCTGTGATGTGCTGGCACCTCACCTGCTGCACTGTGTGTGTGAGTGTGAGAGGAGGAGAGAGAGAGAGGAGACAGTATCAGTGTGTGTGCATCTGCGCAAGTGTGTGTTTGCCTGTGTGTGTGTGTGTGTGTGCGTGTGTGCATGTCCATACTGGCCTCCCTCCCATGTTGCAGTGAAGCAGAACAGAGTGGCTGACTGCCCGCTGCTTTGCCTCTCTCTCTGTCAATACAACACTATTCTCTTCCAGCCAGTCATTTTCACATGTTTAACATTAAGTAAAGCACCCTTTTGAACAGAGGAATACAAGTGATTGACATATTGAGTTTAATGCTGGTGGATTTTCTCTCATCACAGCTTATGTTGCCAGATTGTTGTTCTGAAACTAGTCAATAGCCGTTAAGACCTTCATCTAATTTCAGTATTCGAACGCACAGCACAGTAGATTGCGTGCCACTGTAAACACTGAACACATTTTCTGTTTACTATTGGATGTTAGACACATGTTTACATTCATTTGCCATTTAGCGTTCGTCTGTGTTGAACAGAAAGCCAGGGTTCCTTAATGAAGTTATTACAAGCAGGTGTTATAAATTCTGATTTCAACAAAAGCAAGAAAAAATAAAATACAGAGTGATGGACGAGAGACTGGATGGAAGAAAGGTGTTAAGGAGGGAGAAAACATAATAAACACTGTATCAGAATTCAGCAGTGAGCAACCTTTTTTAACAATGTTAACAGGTTGCAGGAACTGGGGTCCTAAAAAAATGTAACTGAATGATCACAAATTATATTGCATTGCAGAAGTAAATATTTTAGTAAGTAATATTTGTACTGGAGAGGTTTGGTGGCTTGGTCAACGAGGAAGTAACATGACCGCTGTGTGGCTGGGGGGAGTAGTAAAAAATAGCTTTTGTTGGACAACACATTATGTGTTCCAGGAACAGTATCAGACCAGGCTCTTGTAAATGGTAGCTATGATTTAAACTACTTCTTTTTATCAGTTATCTCCTGCAAGTAAAGTTTCAGTTGAACAGAACTGATTCTGAAATGGACAGAAAGGGCTCTAATGATTGCTCAAGCAGGGATTGCCGCACTCTGGCTATTCCATTGTTCTGTCACTGTCAGTGTGTTTTGCTATTTGACATGCATGTCATTTGCATTATGCATATCTCAAGTACTGAGCTCACCCTCTCTCCCCGCTCCCGTCTCTCTCTCTCTCTTCTCTCTCACTCCCGCTTTCTCTCTCCTTTCCTTAATTTTCCCTGATAACTGATGCTATTTCCTGTTATTCAGTTTTATGTATTTTTGTATTTCCTGCATTTTCTGAAGTGTGAGGGATATCTCATTTAGATTTACAGAGGAAATCACCCTCCACAATGAGAACACTTTGTATAAATAAGCAGTTTTTTGCTGTTGGATTGGAGTGATTTTAAGGTAGAATTGATCAAACTTTAAGTCATACTATCATTCTGAGAAAGCATGCAGTAAATCTAAGGAGTCAAGATTACCCTGACATTTTCTTTTATATCTTTGGAAATATTGGATTTCTGGGTAGAACAACATAATCTCTGATAGAAGAAAAAGGTGATTTTTCTGATTGTTTCTTTAAAGCATTAGTTTGAATAACCAATACTCTAAAGGTTTTTTCAAGTATAATGCAGTGTCGCGAGTCTGTGCAATGCCAGAGGAACTAATGAGTTAAAATTAAAATAGCATTTTCAGCTGATTTAGTACTGCACAACGCAAACTTGCATAGATCTTCTTAACACTGGGAAGATTTTGTAAGTGTATTTAATATGTGAGATTAATTCTGTGTAGTGACTTGTTTACCTAGGAGTGTCTAAACTCCAAATTTAAGGCCTCAGGACATTTTTTGTCTTTTTTCATTGAATTCCAGTGGAGCTCGGTTGTGACAACTGGACTGGACAACTGGAGCAAATGTAAAATACTACAGTATGTAATCTAATTGGTAATTAACCTCAACAGAACTTTGCTTACCACTGACTGTGTCTCTCCAGTTCTTGCCACTATTCTAGTGAGTGTGTGTGTGTATAGATGTGCACAAATGTACTCTCTATTTTCTTCGAGATGGTGTTATTCTGTGTCTAACTGCTCCAATGTCATTATAGACTCATGTAGACACATGCAGCCAGTGGCGAGCAGATCTGGTTCAGTCTGCAGAAAAACAGTAATGAGCTGTGAGACTGGCAGATGACTGTGAGTGGTTAGCAGAGGGAGAAGGGCAGATTCATCAGGGATGATGATGCACACTTCTGGTTTTCTGATGTGAAGACCTCGGTAGGTTACCATAGGGAGAATAATTACCTTTGGCTGGATGCAGATGTGAATGAGCGTAAAAGATTGAATTTTTCATATTCGGCGTACTTTATGATACTTAGAGTCATGTGTAAGGGTGTGTTTGTGTGCACACAGATACTCATTCTCAAATACATGCACTCAGACACACTACCGGTTCATTCTCTTCTATTTATGGCCAGGAAATGGGAGTACTGCTATGTCTGGTTGAGCTGAGTAACACTATTCTGTCACACATAGGTTTGACATCAAACACAAGTGACAAGCCTATCCTATTCCTCTCCACCGAGTCATCACCATGTCCCAAAATCACATTATTGTCACTGGGAACCCAGCAGAGACGGATGGTGAGTAGGGGTGTTGATTCCCGCCTTTGGCATCTACAGTATGCTTGAAAAGGCAAATAAAACCATTTGGCAAGACCTGATTTCTTGTCAATTCAAAAATATACAGAATGCGTGTGGCATGCCATTTGGTTTTACATTTAATCTAAAGCCTCTTACAGCGACATGGATATGTGTGTGTGTGTGTGTGTGTGTATGTGTGTGTGTGTGTGTGTGTGTGTTACGACAGGGACCAGTGAATACTGAAGCTGGAAACTCTTCAATGCTAATGCCATGCTCTACCATTTGTGACACACAGGACCATATCATTACCTTTTTGCCCTGGCAGGCAGTAAGCAGCTCTAGCATGGTAAGCTCCAGTGTTACATGGAGGCAGGCAGGCAGTGGTGTGGCTGTAATAAGACCTGTGGCCAGCACCACTGCCAAGGCTAGCTGAGGCGTGGTGATAGATGGTGCCCATCCCTTACATGCCCTGCTCTGCCATCTGTCACTGGGCAGGAGCAGAGCCGAGGGAGGGGTCTGAGTCACTCTAGTTGTTGTCACCTAGAAAGGCCACACTGGGGCATTCTGTCTCTTTGTACTCGTTTCAGGCCTTGGCTCAGTCATTCAGTTTATGAAGCACATATGCAGTTATGCAAATGTCCTACCATGATTCAGTGATTCAGTATAGATTTATTTCATTAATTTAAAATGTACTTTTCTAAGGCCTGTGTCTTGAAGTGCTACATTGACAACCTGATAAAGAGCTGGAAGAATTAGCCAATTAAAGAAGTTATTTTCAGTTTAAGAAAACAAACATCTCCTGTGTTTCAGCTTCTCCGATGTGAGGAGTTTTTGCCTTTTTTTTAGCCCCATGATAATACACTTAATTAATTTTTAAGACAGTTAGTAGAACAAAATAAGCATCATCTTGGATTTTAGCAACCTGTGAAGGGCTTTTTTTATTATGTGTATTTTTTTTATAGCTCAAATGATAAATAGAATAAATCATTCTTTTTCTGATACACTCTTTTAGATTTTGTAACCAGCTAGCTTGATATCACACAGCACAACTGTCTCTTTAAATGTTCTCTGAGTTGATTTTTGACTCTGGACAAAGGTTGTCTCTTTATTTTTGCCAAGACGCCTGGTTATGTCATTTCCTGGCTAACGGTGTGCGTGCAGGGATGAAGGGAGGAGACAAGGGGTCAAGCAAGCTTGTGCGTGCACTCTGCTGTAAGCAAGATGATCTTGCTCAGTTAGTGTTCATTGCCAACAAGCATGCAAAGTACAAACGTCCACATCCATATGCACACGTTGTACCAACAAAAACACACACCCACATGAACATGCACAGATACAAAACGAAGGGTTTCAAACAGTATGTCAGAGCAACAGCCCATACAAGGTTAGAACCAAAACAAGGTTCTTGCTGATTCAGTGTCAGTGATGTCATTTTCACAATCACCACTGCAACAATACCCGTGTGTGTGTGCGCGCGCGCGCCTTATACTGTAATGAGTGAGAGAGAACAGACTGACATTTTGCCACCTGGTAACCAGAAGAGTTACTAGTATTATCAGTTATATATAAAATAAACATCTTTATTTACTGGAAATTGTAAAACAAACACAAGTCAGTGTGAGAGAAGAAACTAATTGTTAAAAAAAGCAGTGACTCTCATATGCTGATTAAAAAAGAACCGCTAATGGTGGATTACTCATTCTGATCCTCTTCTGAACCTACAACATTCACCATGACAGACTTGACATTTTTCTTGTTAGCCGCTCAGAGCAGGGCATTGCTAAACAGAGGTCTGCGTTTGACCCAGCTGCAGATCACACTAAAAGGCGGGAAGTTAAGAGATCCATTGGAGAGTGTGAATGTTGTGAAAGCAATGATAATACAGTCTTTCTCGGCTGCAGTAAGGAGAAGAAAGAGTGAGACCTGGGAGCTACCATGTGTCTTTGAATGGGGTCAGGGCATCATGGGGAATAATGCATTTCCCTTCTCTTGCGCCAGGCACTCCTTCCATTACGGCTAGAGAAGAGACATTGTGTCCACACTCTGATTACCACTGATCCATGCTGATGACTCTGTTGGCGGATTATCTCAGTTAGTATCAGCCATCTGTTACTGTGTGTATGTGTGTGTGTGGTGTTTGTGTGTGTGCTTGAAGGGGCGAGGAGGAAAGGGGCCAGAGTGAGACACACAGGGGTGTGACACACACAAACACTCACACACAGACACACTTCAACAAGCACATGTATTGGCAGTCTTTTGTGAAACCGCTGCACGCGTAACCAAGCACCACATACATGCAACACAGACATTCAACACCACAAAACAAACACATGATGTAAGACCACATACCGGGCAACACAGGCCAATACAGTATCATAAAATGTATTCACTCTATGTGCAATGTACAATTCTGCTCTCCTTTAAGATGATAGTGACATGCAGAGGCTCCTATAGGAAGGCCACATGCAGTCATAAAACCACAGAGCTGTTTATAGCTACACTATTTCCTGAAGGGCCGTTGCATCTAACCACTATTAGCTGCATGCGTTGACAGCTGGGTGTTGTGTTGTATTTGTGGACGTGACTGTGAACCAGTACTGGAACACATAAATCATAGTTCAGCTATTAGCATAAATTCTCCCTCTCCTTGCATCTGCAAGACCTGCTTTTTCTGGTTGCACAGTTCTCTGTTGATTGGTTGGTGCTGTTCAAGTCAAATTGATTTAGCCGTTCACGGAGATTATAACGCTTGCCTTATACTGCCACTGTGGCGTGCTGTTAATTACCTATAAAATCAAGCTAATTCTGATGCTAAATCCATTTTAATTTCTCATAATTAAGTCAGGATTGGATCCTTAAATACCTTGGCGCTCCATTATTGTTGCAATCACTGTTGTGGCTGTGCATTTGGTGGTACATTGCTGAACTCAATCTTATTATTGTTATTAGATTTAATTGCACTAAGTGATCAGTTTGTAGTTGTCAGAGGAAGATGGACTTGCCTTGCAGTCATTTTTCCCCCGCTGTCCTTTCTCCCTCTGTCTCTCATCCCAGAAAGAGGCCCTTTGAGAGATTGTGGGAGATGAGAGGAGATGAGGGGGAGGGTAGTTCTGCTTTACACCTCTGCAAAGAAGGGATTGCTTTTTTGTTGTTTGTTGGGGGGGAAATCAATTCTGTTCACATCATCACGTTTTGACAAGGCGAGGCATTAAGTGCAGATATTGAGAAACGACAGGAATGGTTTACAGCCTGTCCTTCATCTTCTCCACTCTTTTTCATTCTCATCTTTTTTCACAACAAAATCAGAGTGTATTGTCTTGCTTACCCCCTTTCCCCCTCAATCTTTCTCTTTTTTCTGTCTTTCTCTAGTTCTTTCTGTTTTTCTTCCCTCTGAAAAGGTAGAGAATGATCCGCTTCACTTACCAGCTGACACCACATAAGCTTGCTCGTCCTCTGAGACATGAGCCTTTTGTTTTCATGTGCATTATGATAATTATGAAGGGCCACAGCTCCTCTCCATTTTCATCACTCTTCTAATGATACTTTGCATGCATTTTTTGTCACGAACAATCACAGAAAAAAATCACTCTTTTTCATCTTCTAAAAGAGTCCATTTTTAATGTTTTTTTTCACCCTAACCTGACATTTAAAGGGTGACAACCGAGGTGAAGGAGCACGTGTGACAGCCATTCATGCAACAAAATGTGACAGAGAAGTAACAACTTTTGGTTAAGAGTACAATAAAAGACTTGTTTTTGACTAAGCCAGAAATTTAATCTTCTAATATGTAATGTTCATTTATTTGCCATTCTGTTTGATAATTTGAACCCATTTCCTGTCACCTTGCATGAGAGGCCATCGGAAGGACCTTTGACCTTGCTCATAATTACACAACGACAATCTTTTCACTGCAGCAATGGCAGTCATGGCTGTCCACGTCCAGTGGCACACCAGCCTCCTCCCCGTGGACTGCAGCAGGTTTTCTTGTCATCCGTGCCTCTTGCTCTCCCTCTCCCACTCTCCCTCTCTCTTGTCAGTGTTGCTCCTGGCGAAAGGCTGATACTTGATATTCAGAGGATAGCAGCTTTTGTCTCAGAGATTTAATCAGTGGCTCTGCTCCCACTGCAGAGGAGAGAGGGAGGGAGTGTGGTGGAGGGGTGGCAGGAGAGAGGGAAGGGAAGAGAGATGGAGGCAGAGACTGTTTATGTGTAATGACACAATAACAAAGCCTGCCTGTAAAACACAATCTGCAAACTGTGCTTTTGAAGGGGATTTTCAGTCCTGGATTAGTGTCAGGCAGAGGGATGCGGAAAAGGAGAAGACAGAAAAAGAGTCAGGTTGATGTGATAGAGAGGCAAGGTGATTTTGTGTGTCTCTGTCTGCAGTGGGGGTTGCAATGTGTGTTTGCAAATTTGTGCGTTTTGACACTGTTTAGTATTTATTTGGCTGCACAAGTTAGCGTCTGTGTGGGCACAGCCACATTGTGTTCTCAGTTGTAAGCAAAAGGGGATTAAAGTTGAATAATGTAAGCAAAATATTTGGCTGCAAAATGGCCAAATGTTTCTTGTGAGGGTTTATGTTGTTGGTCGGTTGATAATGGCTGGCATGTTGACTCTGTGAGGCAGATAATGGACAGCTACTGTGTTGGTTAATGCACCCATCATCTAAAAGCCTCTCTATTTAGTTCGGCTTCCAACCAAAAGGACTCTGGGAGCAATGTTGTCTTTAAAGGCCTCAAAGAGCTCTTAAATTTAAATGACAGTTTTTCATCAAGGAGGTGTAAAGGGATCCTGGTTCAAGCACAGGTGTGCATGTGTGTTTGCAAGTTTGTCTGCACGTTTACAACTGTGTGCCTGATAAAGTGCAAATGATGAAAAGTGAAAATTGTTATTTTGTCCTTAAGACAAAATAAGTAATTTCAAAAATTCCACTTTTTTCCACTGTTTTGTGCAGAAGTGACTTTTCTATTCCAAAATGCATTTTTAGGGCCATTATTTTGTCATGTCAAAATGTAAAACTTTTTTTTGTTGTCCAATATCAAGAGTCCTTAAAAATGTCAACCTCCTTCCCACCTCATATAGAATCAATAGAGACTGTGAGCCAGTGAGCATGGCTAAATAGAAATATTGTTCAGGGGAAGTGAGATGTGAAAGGAAAAGTGTCAGGAGATGTGCGTGTGTGCATGCATGTGTGCGTTTGTGTGAATATGTTGTGTAGGTGTGGCAGTATGCATTTGTGTGCATGTGTTTAACCGTGTGCATTTGTGTGTGTATGAGTGGGTGTGCTTTGCTATTGTAACCCTGCTGATTGGATTGTGTTTGACAGATATGGAGTCTGGAGAGCGGCTGGCCTCCCCTGCGCCCACCCTGTCTGCTGCTCGCACCTCCTCCCCTGCGGCCTCTTCATCCTCTTCTTCTTCCTCTTCGTCATCCCCCGCTCCCCATTCTAAGAGCAGCCTGGCCCCAAGCCCCTCAACACTGGGATCCACCCTCACCACCTCTGGTAAGAAAAACACTTTTCTCCCTGCCAGTCTTCTATCTCTCAAAAAACATGTCTACCAAAGAAAAAATACAAGCACAAACAGTTTCTATGTAACTATAAAACTGCTAAATATGGCCACCTTCATGTCTTGATAGCCTCCTCATGAGTCTTCCTCATTTCTTTACCGTGAAAATTAGTTTCTTCCAGTATTAATTATACAGTTATTTTGCAGCCTATGTGAATACACCTCTCTTCCAGCTACAAGGATTTTTTTTCATGACAGCTTGGGTTGCAATTGAAAAGCTGCTGCATTAATGAATCCCAAACAATTAGGGGGCTCTTTTGTGTGAGAAACACACACATGCTTTGCCATGTCTCCTGACAACCTTCAGCTCTCTGGCTCCAGCTGCCTCAGAGTCAGACTCAGCAGGACACTGTGCATGTGTGTGTGTGTGTGTGTGTGTGTGTGTGTGTGTTTGAGAGAAAGAGAGAGAGCCTCTGTCTGCATGATTTAACATTTGTCAGCCACTCAATGTCTAGTCAGCCCTGTCCAGCAACCAGCCTCCTTTCTATATATTGGTCAAAGCCATTAGGCAAAGAGTAGTGTGTATATTTGGTGTGTGGATGTGTGTTGGTTTATCAAATATCCCTTGTGAGAGTGGATAATTTGCTCATACTTTCTTTCTTCTTATCTATTAATGTCTTACTGTTTTTGGCCTACACACATGCACAATCACGCACGAACCATGATTACACTGAGTGGGGACCAGCATATTCAGAATTCTTCATAATTTTGTTGTTAAAGTTGCGTTTTCTCTCTGTTTTGAGAGGAGGAAGAAGGAGAGAACAAAATAAAGCCCCTTGTTTTGGCCTCCATCTCCTCAGTGTTGCCCCAAAGAAGATGCCATTAGGAGCATCTCTTCCTTATGCATTATACATCCCTCTTATCCCTCTGTGCCATTACGTGTGCTCAGATTTTCTAGATAAGCGATTTTGGACTGAGCGTCAAATGAAATGCTGAGAGGCAGGCTGTTAGCTCTGAAGTTCTGCTGCGCTTTGTGGGAATCAAACAAGCCAATTCTTTTTCATTTCATACAATGCCATGTTCAGTCCGTGGATTATGACTCAAATATATACAGTATATGCACACACATACTTAAGGCACATTCCAAGCTCCAAGTATCATGATGAAGAGGAAAAAAACAACCTGAACGAGGCCAACAAGAAAAAGTTGAGTGTACTGTGTAAGCAGGTAACATCAGTAATTATGTATTTCAGAGATATAGTATCATCACAGACTGAGCAGACATTGATTCAAGGTCCTTTGCCAATGTGCCAATAACACTTAAGAGAAAAAAACATAAAAATGAGCGTGTGTGTGTGTGTGTGCACGCACATGTGTCATTGATGAGGATATCACTTGGAGAATAAAAGCTGATCGGCGCTTGTAGCACTCTCTCCTTCTGGGATCAACTCACGGATGCAATTAACTTAAATCTGTCTGTGGAAATTTGATTGACTGCAACAAACAACAAATTAATCCCCCTTCGGCAGCATCCAAACATGAAAAAAGCAGGCGGTGCAGTTTGTCAGAGAGGAAGAAGGATTGAAACAGAATGAGAAAGAGGGCAGGGGAATGAGAGAGAGACAGAGATGCAGAGTGAGGAAGAGAGAGTAGGTAATCCTAGGTATGTCTTGCCTATGCTTCTTTCTCACTTCAAATTTTTAGATTTAATTATTCGCCTTCTGGAAGCCTGCATTAATATTGAAAAGGCATTTGCAGATGTCACTTTGTGTTGCCTAGAAAGGAAAGGGGTGTGCGGGGGAGAGGTGGGCACCCCAGGCATAAGTGAATGCTGTGGCTGGCCTTTCTCGGGGTTGCATTGCAGTCGTTTATCTTCGTATCCGCTAGCTGACGCTGGCAAGGCGGGCTCTACATATTCAGCATATTCTAATGACATTCAAAAGGCAGATTTTGCTGCCTTGTGGTACACAGAGGCCTTGAAGCAAAGGGCTACACTCTCATGCATCACACTACTGGCATGCTAGTAAAGCTTTATTTTATAAGTCATATAACCAGACACAGTTTGCCTTCTCTGTGATCCATCTTAAGAATCACGTTCATTATTAGTCTTCTTCAGTGTTGTGAAAAACATTAAGTATAGCACATCCTGTGCAAAGTCATCCTCTGGGTAATTAGATCTCAGGCTGCATTAGTTCAGAAAACCTTGTGCCCTAGCGTCACTCTGTTTTACGTTTCTGTGGTGTGTGCAAGTGTATAGTAGTTTGACATTTTCATCTACATTGTGCACAACACTTTCCTTTTCTTCAGTCATCACTTTTTGCATGTGTATTACCTGGCTTATGCAGAGACATCAAGCAGGCTTGCTCCCCTTTTCTGGAATAGAAATTGAATTTGCATGAAATATGCTCACACCAAATTGCATCTGACTCTGGGAGGAGGTAATATGTGGCACTCGCCCCTGCCAGAAATGATTGTGCTCACGAAAACGCTAGACGATGATGATGTTGATGAAGTATTCTTCTGTGCTGAAATTGAATGCCAAAAGGATAGAAGGGGGTTAGCTTTTTACACTTTATACACACACTTCTTCACTTCACCAAGAATATTCACTTTGTCCAACGCAGCATATTCTGACACCCACTATAAACTGAAGAAATACCAATACACAAATAGTTCTATGTTGAAATTAGATTATGACAAATAGAATTTAAATGTTTTACTGTATAAATATAAGCATCACTTTGAAGCAACAGACTGACTGTCTTGCTCAGAAACGACATAGCTGCCTTTTAAAATTTGGCACAGTGTGCAAGCTAAATCTGAAGTTAATACTTACACAAATAGAAGACAGTCGTTTTAATTCTGCTGTAGTGAGGTGGATAAGAAGTGACGCCTTCAAGAGCTTTTTAAATCTGGTTTTTACACCCTGTCGATTCTTACATCAAGAGCTCAGGGAGGTAATTTAAGAACAATGTTCTCACTCTACACAAATATATACAGTTGGGCAATGAGTGGTGCTAAAGGTGCAGTAAACAACTGTCACACTAGTCAAACACTAACATCAACATCACACATAGAAGAAAAGGTTGGTTAAATATATACAAATAGTAAAATTAAGTCAGCAGTGAGTATTTTTAGAAATTGGAGTTCAGAGGAAAATTCACCTCCTATATGGAATTAATCTTTTGTAGGACTGTTTAGTTGGTGTCAGAAAGTGGAACAGTCGGTCAAAACAAAAAAGTACCTTATAACACTATAACAAGAAAATCTGTGATTTTAACAAGAAACTGAAACACTCAATCAGCATCCTATTTACTGTCAAAGAAGCAGGTTTTTATTTTTTGTGTTTGAAGTAGTGGCAGAAACACAAAAGCAGAAATTAAAAAAAAATCTACAAACAACAGAATTTCTCAGTATACAAGAAAAAATCTAAACAGCCCTTATAAAAAAGTTGTATACTTAAAGTTTATTTTATTAAGTATACTTAAGTAAACTTAAATTATATTTCAAGTATAGTATGTATATTTCTATGTCTTCTTCTTCTTCCAGAATAATTGGTAGTATAGTATTTTAATACCTCTTAGGACTAAATTGGCCCACTTTTTAGTTTACCTCTGATAAGTACATAAAAGGTCATTTTTAGTATAAAAGAAGTGTACTAATAGAATACTTGAATATAAGGGAAAACAGAAGCGACTGTGCGATGATTAAAATGAAATAAATCAGAAAGTGTGAACAAGGGTTGGGCATCTCTGGTGTGAGGTCGGAAGGTGTCATTTCTATAATGTTAACATTAAAAAAAATTCACCTTTTACAGAGGTCATTCATACCTGCTTACAAACGGAAAAAGCAGACTAGTGGAGATGTTAGCCGGCTAAAGTGGGAGTAGTCTGAGATTAATCAAACCAGATGCAGAGGCACTGGCAGAAATCACCACGCATTCATGTATAAGTACGAATATGTTAATCTTTCCATTCCTATTGTGAACATACAGTATCTCTACTTGTTGCTCTGTATCATTGGCCAGTGACACAACAAGCTGCTATGGATTGCATTTGAAACAGTTGAACACATCCTGCTTGGTTTGGATCTATTTCAGGCCGTCTGTTTGGAGCAGCAGGGGAGCAGCCATTCATTGGCTCCACATTGTCAAGTGCCTTCCCTCTGGTCAACCACCCAGCCCTCTACACTGCTGGAGCAGGCAGGCCTGAGTTTGGAGGCCTGGGCTCTCTGGGCATGTCAACTGCTCTGGCTGCTTACCCCCAGCTAGGAGCTCTTTCTGGTAAGATGGGAACTTTTGAAGTTTGATAAGCAGGTGTCTTAATGGGAATGTGTTTTTAATCCTCTCCTCTCTTCTCTTCTCCTCTCCTCTCCTTTCCTCTCCTCTCTTCTCCTCTTCTCCTCTTCTCCTCTTCCTACAGAGTGGTGGCGAGCTGCTGAAGCACATGGACGGGGAACTGCTGCCTTCCTCCCTTCTTTCATTGGCTTCCCTCCATTCTTCACCCCTCACATTCAGCCTAACCATAGCGCCAGTCCTGTACAGATTAGGATGCCCAGCAAGAATAGCCATGCCCCATCTAAAGGTAGAGCACTATCCAAAAGACCCATACATAGATCTTCACAGACAGTTACAGTATATTGTGCATATCCATAATTGGTTGTTATAATAAAATTAAAGTAGGAGAGCAGCAGCTCACATTTCCATTTGTTTTCATATGATACATAAACATCATATGTGAAATATTTTACTACGTTTCTAAAAGGTAATGGCATTTTGTGCTGAAAATAAACAACATAACCTTGACCTCTCTTCATTCTCCATCTGTTCCTGTTTCTTCTTCTTCCCCAGCCTAAATCGACTTAGTTCTGTGATGGGATTCTTGCTTTTTAAGACAAATTTTAATGACTTTCAGTCCTCTCTTAGTGATTCTGTCAACCTCTCCGTCCCCTCTTTCCCTTGTGTTCCCTCTCGTAATCTCTGTTTCTTGCACTCTTTTAATTTCCCAGTATGTGTTTATTTATCTTTCATTATGTAAACCACTCATTGTTGGGCTTGTGACTCATGCAACCAGCATGGCTGATGAGATACATGTTCAAATCAATATTTTTATTAGCCTATTACATTCTGCAGTTAGTTCCAGATATTTCATTAAACTGTGTATCAACTTCTTAGAAAAGATGATTAGTAACACAGCACATCTGTTTTGTGTTTCTAGGGGTGAATGGGGCAGTGAACGGTAGTGGTGTCTGTCCTTCCACCACACAGTCAGGGAGCTTTTCTCCAAGTGCGGCCTCTGTTCAAGCATCAACCAAGCCAACCAAAAATTCAGACCCTACCAGTACTCACCATAGCAGTCCTCAGAACAATCCAGCAGAATTGGTGGAAAAGCCAACCCAGAAACCTAAAGAGAAGGTTAGTTTTGGTGTTTAGTTTCCTTTCAATTTGAAAGGAGGTGACACATGACATGTTATATGGCTATGCATTATACAGCGACGCTCATTCTTGCAGTTTTTCCTCTCAACTCAGAAGCCACGAAAGAAGCCAGCAGACAATTCTGTGGCAAGCAACAGTGAATCAGAACCATCCTCAGACAGCTCAAGTGACGGGTCCCTCAGCAGTGATCTGGAAGACTTAGCAGAAGATGATGAAGACGATGATGATGACGATGAGGATGATGAAGAAGACGACAAACAGAGTGAATTATCTGACTCTGAGAAGCGGACAAGGAAAAACACAAAGGTAAAGAAAAATGGTAGATAACCAAGAGTAAACAAAGTTTTTTTGTTGAGCTGAAATAAAAATACAGACAGACAAAGAAATCTGTTTTTGTGGTGGTCCTAAGCGTGAAGCCAGCATGCCCTCAGCCACCCTAGTTACGGTGCACTTGACTGCACTTTCAGAGCCTTCATCCATTAAAATGGTGCTCAAAACAAAATAAATTATCATACCACAGGGCTATTCTTTGTTTTCACAGTTCTTTATTTCCATTTTATTTCAGGTTTTGATACCCAGCACTGGAAATGCAAAGACCGACAGACCACTCTCTGGGGAGCGCCGGGACAAGAAAGACACCAAGGCCCAGAAGGTCGCCTCCAACCCCCCAACTATTGTGCCCTTACCCTGCTCTGTCTCCCCTCCTGCTTTGTCTCAAAACTCGCCACTGGCCCTGAACAGCTCTAGGTCCTGGACAGAGGGGCCACAGCAACACTTCAGTGTGATTCAGTCCACTGGCATGGCTGCCAACTCAAAGCCCCTGGCACTCCTTACTCAGTCCCGCAGGGAGTCTTCACCGTCTTCCTCCCCCATAGCCCTCACCACATCTCCAAAGGCACTTGCCAGCATTGCATCTCCCAAACCTCCTAAACTGCTGCCCTCCTCCTCCCCCCAGCACCTGCCCCTCTCTCTCTGTTCTTCCCCTAAGCCTCTGTCTGTTCCCTCTCCACCTCGCTCAACTCTTCCTCTGTCTACCTCCCCAAAACCTTTTGGCTTGACCTCATCTGTAACAAGCTCCCAGAAGTCTTCACTGAAGCCACCTCAGCACTCTGTCCCTGGTGCTGGCAAATCCAATAAAAGGAAACAGCTGGAAGCTTCACTTGCGCAGATCACTGAGTTCAGGCTCAAACAGGTAAGCCAGCTTGATAACCACAAACAACACATAATACTTAACATACTGTTAAATACACTGTATGCTGTGTGGTAGAGAAGAAAATATATTAGCACAGTCAGGTATATTTGAACAAAGTTCAACAAATTGACAGTAATTCATTTACCCCTGAAGCTGAATGTGATGTTATAGTTTTTACAACATAATTTCTCTCATATCTTCACCACTACCACACAATAACCAGCACTTCTTTTAATCTGTTTTTTGAGTTTACCCCATTTAATTATCACAACATCCAAGCAGCTCACAGACAAGTGCACAACTGTTATACTCAATTAGAGAATAAAATCCTAACATTTTCTATTTTTTCATTCACAAGAGGCTAGAATTTTGTATCATATTCCAGTGGGCCTCTTTAAAACTATAACATGGCCTTGAGCAAACTCTAACAAGTGCAATTGGACATCAGAGACAGTTGTTGTTTTGTACAGTGTAGTTGATTTGAGTAAATTCATAGGGCATTGGGATTGGACAGAGAAAGAGAAATAAATTATTATCTTAATAGTTATTACCAAGAAATATGTATGTTTGGTGTAACAGTCTTGAGTTCTGTGGTAACATTGGTAGAAAGAAGATTTTGAGAAAAGTGAATGTTTTCTTTATGTCAGCAGTTGTTAATGACTTTCTGCGAATAGGTAGTTACCAATGTGTAATCAGCACTAGTAATGCTAACAACAAACACTTTGTGTCTGATATCATCCGGCCCAGTGGTAAGTGTCAGTGGTAAGATAATATTGAAAGATAATATTGTCTTCTCAAATTAGTTCAATACATAGGTTAGATCTGTTCACATTTTGTACCACAACTATGAGTCAGATTTTTTGGGGCTTTCCAGCATCTTGAATCTCCTGTAGATTTTAGTGTCCGTCACTACTGTTAACAGTTTTTACCCGATTTACTTTGGCTGCAGTTGCTCTACTGCTGCCTACACTTGCTCTGCTAGCCTGTCGATAAAAGGGTTAAAAGTTAACTTTAACTCATTACCTTTGTGAAACAGACTTTACCTTTGCACACATGCTATTGTATTATTTATGTTTTTGGTCAGCTCAGAATAAATAAATAAATATTGATATATTCTTTGCTTTTGACTATACAAATTCCATTTCTTTAGGTAAAATATGAATGATAGAAAATAGCCATTAAACTAAACCTATTGAGATGAGCTTATTCTGTGAAAATAATTTCCTCTTTCTTGTTTTACCAGTATAGAGAAGTTTACAACAAGCTAAATTCCCCCTGTGGTTTCAGCACTGTTACTGTATTTCATGGTCTGTGAAATTGATTTGTTTCACTTCATATCACATCCAGTTGAAAGTGCAATGTTAAAGTCTAACCTGCCTTTGCTTAAACACACATTGAACCAAACTTGTCGTCAATGTAAAAAAGGCAAACATTCCCAGCTGCATGATGATAATGATGATGGAGCTTTTCAAATGTTCAGACAAGTAATTACAATTTTGGAGTGATACTCAGTGTTTCTTTTTGTAAACTTGTCTGACTACAATGCCTTTGGTTATTGCATTTATGTTCTTTTTGTTTCCCAGAAAGGGGCTTAGATACAGTTAACTGTAACAGTGTTCGGCATTGTAGTTTTGTCACCTGCTCAAACAATCAGCAGTGATGCAAACTGACAGCTGGAGCAACTCCACTTTGTCCCATTTCTTTTCTGATTTTTTTCCTAACCTTTCTTTGTTCTTCCTATTCTGCTTCTCCCTCTCCCTCCCTCTCCCTGATTCCCCGCTTCTCCTTGTTCTCACCCTCTCTCCTCCTCCTCTATTCCCAGACTCTTATGTCCCAAGGGCAGGCGTTCCCAGCTGACCAAAAGAAGAAGCAGCAGGGACTAAACAAGTCTCCCAAGAGGACATCTCTGTCTTCATCGCCATTGCAACCCGCTCCTCCTCTTACACCCCAGAACAATCACTCCAACCTCTTCCTCTCGAGTGCCCTGCTGGGGCTCCCTGAACCGCACCATCCCAATGGAGTCATCCAAAGTACCACTCAGGACGCACCTTTGGCCCTCATCACCAAACCTCGCAAAAACTCAGCCTCTCAAGGCAAGTCCCCTCAGTGCGACTCTGATGCTGGGTCAATGCCTGTCAATCTGAGCACAGGGGCGAGTAGGACCCAAGCAACTACCCAGGCTGGGTCCCCGTCACAGCCCCCCACTACCTCACCCAATGCCACAGGCCATGGATCCAGAAAGAACAAGACCCCCAAGGGTAAGGGTCAGACACCAGGCCTTGGACAGGGACAGGGACAGGGACAGGGACAGGGACAGGGACAGGGACAAACAGATGCTATATCTGCCTGGAAGGGCTTCTCTCAGAACCACTTGGTACAGTCTTTAGTAGATTTGTTCCGTGGAGGAGAGTCTGGGATCGGGATTCCCGGAGTTAGTATCCCTGGAGTCGGAATTCCTGGAGTGGGGATCCCTGGTACATGTAACCCCACAGCTGGTCTCCCTGCTAACAAGGAATCTGATGACTCGGGAGATGATGATGATGATGAGGATGATGACCTTGAGGAGGAGGAGGAGGAGGACGAAGAGGACTCAGATGACAGTCTGTCAGGTTTGTATCTTCTGTGTACACGAGTCAAAGCTAATCACAATTTATAATAATATGTACATAAAATATGGTTTAAATAATTATTTTCTTTTAACGTTAACATAGTACAATTGTAAGGTGGTTAATGTCTTTAAATGTGGTCATATGTCCAGCCAACAATCCAAAACATTCTGTAAAAACTGCATTTTTACCTTAAACATAACTTAGATCTAAATAGTTATAGATAAAATATATTTGTGTGCAATGGCTAATTAATTAAGTCACAAATTGTTTGAACCGGAACAAACATAAGGTTCAATCATAAATCCTAGAAATACACTCATAAATAAATGTCATTGCCAATTGATTTTATATCTCATTAATTTTAAACTATTATTATATTCTTACACTGGTTTCCCTTTTCAGAGTCTGACAGCAACTCAGACAGTGACATCTCGGGGAAGAAACTGAAAGAGCTAAAGCTGCTGCCGTCTGGATCATCTAAGAAGGAGATGACTTCCCACAGGCTAACCAAAGGGCCAGAACTACTGAACACCTCAACCAATCACACCACCACCAGCTGCTCTCCTCTCAACCTGCAGGTCATCAAGACTCCCACCATCGTCACCAGTTCTAGTGCCTTGGCCTATCACAGCTCTCCTGGCTCATCATCCTACAGCATAGCATCTCCATTAGGTAACATATTCAAAATCATGTGTAAAGAAAGTGTAAAAGTAAGGGGTTACCATAAAAGCCAAAAAGTTATACTGTAGTGTACTGCCTAGAGATAATATATTGCCATCATCCTCAGATGATTGAAGAGAGGGTTACTTTTAGAAAGGGAGGGAAAGCAGTAATAGCCTGACTGGTGCTCTGAGGTCCTGTAGCGGCATGCCCAAGAGCTCTGACAACTTGTTTGGCACAGCAACAAACTTTGGTTGCACCTTCTTTTAATGCGAACAGGTTCAAGAAAACAGAAGGTATTTGTTTGCCAAGAATATTACAAGTAAATATTCCATTCCACATTCCTTTTGCATTTACAGTGTTTCCCCTACCATTATATTACATTGGCGCCCCACCCCCGCAACAGCACCTCCCGCCCCCTCTTGAAAGTCAAGTTAATTTGTTAATTTAATTTCATTTTCATTTAACAGAAGTCCTTTAAGGTTACCTTTCCTTTAAAACATGATTCTATTATTCTTTTATTAAACTAACTAAGCCTTACATTATTAATCTTATTTACACTACGGCATGTCATTTGTCTCTACATCGCGTGTTTACAATTCTCCTCTGTTCCGCACACACACAGACATGTGTGCGCACACACCTAACTCTTCCAGAAGCCTAAAAGATAAACTCCCTTGATAAAAACTGGATAATTGTCAAAAAAAGAAATGTTCCTGTGTTCATTTGTGCCATCAAAAGCAGTGCCATATGATGTAAATTATTTCTTTTGATCATATCTTTTAGGTTTGGCATTTTAGTTTTATAATATATGGAAACTAAGGCAACACGCAGGTGTGATGAAGATATATCAATCTCAATGCGCTGCAATTTAATCTACAATCCCAGTTCCAAAAAGTTGGGACTTCTAAGTTGGAAAATCTAAATATAAAATATATTGCAACCATTTGCAAATCTCATATCTGATATTCACAATAGGACACAGAAAATATATTAAATGTTTACACTGAGAAACCATTTTAAGAAAAAAAATATTTTGAAACTGATGGCAGCATTACCTCTCAGAAAAGTTGGGACTGAGGCAACAAGAGGCTGGAAAAGTAAGTGGTACTAACAATGGTGAGCTGAAAAAGCATATATGCAACTAATTTGGTTGATTGTTAACAGGTCAGTAACATGATTGGAGTGATTTAGAGAGTCTGAGTCTCTCAGAAGTTAAGATGATCAGAGGTTCGCTAATCTGCAAAACGTCTACAAATGAACTATTTTAGAAAAATATTCCTCAACATAAAGTTGTAAGGGCTTTGAACATATCATTATCTACAGTACATTATATAATCAAAAGTTTCAGAGAATCTGGAGAATCTGTGTAAGAGACAAGGCCAAAACGCAACATTGGATGCCCGTGTTATCAACACTCAGCTCAAAAGCCTGTATCTCTGAAGGTATGGGGGTGCATTAGTGTCTATGGAATTGGCAGCTGGAAAGGCACCATGAATGCTGAAAGATATATTCAGGTTTTATAGCAGTGTATGCTCCCATCCAGATGATGTGTTTTTAATGGAAGGTCTTATTTCAGCAGGACAATGGAAAACCATACACTGCATCTATAGCTGCTGCCATAAATTTCAAATTTACCTTATTTTTTCTTACATTTTTTTTTTTTATTTTAACATTTGAAATGTTTTCTATGATCTAGTAAAATAATATGGGTTAATGAGATTTGCAAATCATCACATTCTGTTTTTATGTAGATTATACACAGCGTCTAAAATTTTTGAAATTGGGGTTGTACATACATGACACAGAGGTGAATGTTTTGAGGCCTGGGTGTGTGTATATACAATTTGTGTGGTCACATGATGCTGGTAAATGCAGTTTTGAAAAGCCAGTGTGCAAATATGTGTATGTTAACTAACAATTACTAGTAAGCTTTGACTGCTGCTACTGTATTTGTGAGGTTTCCAGTCATAGGCTGTGCTGTGAGATTGATGGTTGAACCTTGTCTCTTCACAGGCTTAGGGAAGAGGAAGAGGGTGATGGATGAGAAGGAGTTGATGACACCTTTGGAGCTAGGGTATGTACAAGAGGCTGAGAGAAAGAAAGCTCTTATAAAGTGGTTTAGAGTGTTGTGGGGTCACAAATGTACGATACACAGTTTTGTCTTTTTTTCCATTCTTGAAAATCCAGGTGGCGAAGAGAAACAAGAATCAAATCTGTGGCTGGCCGGCCACAGGGTGAGGTGGCCTACTACGCCCCGTGTGGCAAGAAGCTAAGGCAGTACCCAGATGTAATGAAGGTACCTCAGCCTCAAAACACTGCAGTTTATCTACATCCATGACACAGAAGCAAATGTTTGAGGCATACAGATGAGCAGTTGAGTTTGTAACAGGGTTTACAATGGGAATCGATGTGGGCGGCACAGCTTGTGATTTATTATGGAAGGCTGTTTTTGGTAATAATTGCAACACTGCTCATCCACATTACTCAAACAAGTTCTTGTGCATCATGATTTGTTGTGTATTATCTATGCTATCGCTCCAGCTGTACTCCACCCCCACCCTGCTCTCTATGACCTTAATAGTGAGAGATGATATTCTTAGATCCACTTCTTGTGCCACTTTTTTCACCTATCTTCCCCCCCTCTAAAATGATTAATTGTTAGTGTTGGGATGCACAGCTTTGGCCCCATTTGCACATCATATTCTAATGTATAATCTTCTTTGTTTGTTTCATAAAACCTCAAAACTGCCTTTGAGTGTGGTGTTCCATACAAAAAATGTAACATTCATTCTCTGCCAGTCAGTCAGTAGGCAGTAAAAAGCCTAGCAATGCCACAGATAAATAAAAAAGGGCCTGAATTGTGCACCCCAAGGTCAGAACCGTTTTTTCTTCTGAAAGCTATTGCTCTTTTTTGTCCCCTGGCTTTTATACTGATTAGTAGCACTGCACAGATGTAACCACACTGTAACCGTAGAATCCCTCCAATCTAGTGCCTCCCAATTGCTTTTCAATGTCGCTAATTTCGCTTTTTTTTTCTGCCTAAACCAACGCCATTATTATTTTCTCTTCTGTAGTATCTATCCAGAAATGGAATAAGTGGCATCACGCGTGATAATTTTAGCTTCAGTGCAAAGATAAGGGTTGGTGACTTCTATGAAGCCAGAGAAGGACCCCAGGTGACTGCCTTTCATCTCTCTCTTTCTCTCCCTGATCCCTGTTCATCTTTTCATCTAGCGGCAGGCAGAGCTTCATGCAGCAGTCACTGTCAGGGTATGGATAGGAATCAACCAAAACCCTCAGTAGTCCTAGTTCATAGACCTCTCACTGTGCATGGAGAAATGTAATAATCAGCTGACATTACTTCCACAGGTGACCAGTGATATATGCCATGTTTTGTGTCTGTGATACACAGAGATAATCTAGAATATGTGTGTATATTATTGCAAATACAATAGAGAATGAAAATACTTGCAACTATAAATTTGGTGTTGAGGGTACAGTTTCTAATCTAAAATAGATAGATTAATAAATTAGTATTTAATATATAGCCAGATCTGCACTGTGTATTATAACAATTATATTAAATAGTAGTTGAAAAATTTCTGTTGAATACTTACAGATCAGAGTTTAGCTGATTAATGATAACATTGTTCCTTCGTACATGAACAAAAAAAAAACATATCATAAAGTGATTCTCACTCCACCCCTCCTGAATTTCCACATCCCTACCTACCATTTCCTGCTCTCTAGGGTTTACAGTGGAGCCTGTTGAAGGAAGAGGAGGTCATTCCTCGTATTTTGGCAATGGAAGGCCGTAGGGGGCGCCCCCCTAATTCAGAACGTCAATTAGCGGGAGAAGGCGCTAAAGGTACCCGACGGAGGAAGGGACGACCCCCTAATGTGGGTGATCCACTGGCACCCGAGGGCCCCAGTCCCAGTGAGGTCAAACTTCTACGCAAACTGGAGGCTCAAGGTTAGCAGAGGAAATGAGCCCTGAAATATTAGTCATAAGACTGTGTGCCATTAATCAGCCAGCTACTATTCAGGTAGCTGAGACAAAGGAAGGAGTTGCAGTTGTAAAAAAATGTATATGGACAAGGCCATTATTTGTCATGCTCATTTGTTATATTCAGCTACTTCATGTGCAGTAATATAAGTTATAATTGAGTATCTGTCCCGTATTTCCTCTTAAAATTAGAAAGTTAAAGTTAAAAGATGATCTCAGTAAAATGAGTTAGGTCAGGCTACAGCAGCATTTACTGCAGGTATTGCTCTTAAATTTCCTCAATGACAATTTTGTCCTTCCCACTCCATGCAGAAATAGCCCGACAGGCTGCCCAGATGAAACTGATGAGGAAACTAGAAAAGCAGGCACTAGCACGTGCTGCCAAAGAAGCTCGGAAACAGCAAGGTAAACTCTGTTTCTGTGTGTGTGTGTGTGTGTGTTTGTGTTTGTGTGTGTGTTGCTAACAAGTGCGCAGGGCTGTATGGTCGTCAGTGTCTGTTATTTGTGTGGTCAGTCGGTCACTTCAAGTGGGGTAAAGGGCTGTATGAGCTGAATGGGGGCAGCATGACATGTTTGTCTGTATGTCCATATATCTTCATCATATTAAAGGACTACCTTTAATCTTCATCATACTCTAATCTTTACTGCTACTGTGCTTATACATTTATATACTATATTAAGAATTACTATATATAGTTGTTTAAATTCCTATACATGACAGTCAAACAAAAAATCCAAATTGAAATCTTAAGAATGTATTCTAAAATGTGCAAAAAAACTTTTAAGGGTTTTTAAAATAGCTGTTAATATTTAATATTTCCTTATCATTATATTGAATTCTATGTTTTGTTTGAAAAGGGATTTAGAAATGACAACAATCAGCAATAATGATAAGTAAGAAACACAAATAACCGTAATAACAATGATTACATGATAATGAAAATAAAAGAAGGAAGGAATGTTAATTTTTAATTACCATATGTCGGTATTTCTATTTTTTTAAAAATCACTCATTTCTCTAATGAACATGCATTGTTGGTAATAATGTGTGTTATTGTTTTAATGAATATATCTTATGATTTTTTTGAGTGACTGAGTACCTGAATAAAAAACATCCTGATCTTAGGTGTGAAAACATTTGGTAGCCCAGCTTTATGGGTTCATTTTTGTAAACACTAACATAATACTGACTTGACTCTTGTAGCTATCATGGCAGCGGAGGAAAGAAGAAAGCAGAAAGAACAGCTCAAGATTCTCAAGCAGCAGGTGGGCCTTCTTTAACGTGTGTGCTGACACACCTTTTCTTCCCTTTTTCTTATCTAAGTGTCCTGAGACACATTGTCACTGTGTGCATTGCGCAAAATGCTGAATGGTTATTTTGTGATGCTTTAAGGCTTGCTTTTCAATTACCATTATTACTAAACTTATTGTTGTGTCCTTTTTGGCCACCCCAATTGGAATAGAGTGGTTGCGACATGATTTTATCTCAGGATATTTTCCACAATCTAAAATATTAAAAGATTATGTTTTTTCTTTTTTTTTTTACAGGAAAAGATCAAGCGCATTCAGCAGATTCGTATGGAGAAGGAACTCAGAGCACAGCAAATTTTGGAGGTACAGAATCTGATCCAATAGCACCTCTGATTAAGCAGAACATTCCTGGATAGCTACAGCCCCTCAGTCTATAGTGTTTTAATCTTCCTAAAGCTCATTACTGAATAGCAGCATGCATTGGAAGGAGTTGCGTCTTCTTAGGCATAATTCCACATGGAACTAATGCTAAATTGGTCTTGGTTGACGGCTGTTGAATATTAAAATGGCTGGTGCTGCCTCTTCAGACTTTATTTAAATTGGACAGAAAAGTCTTTTTTTCATCAGACAACAGTAACAGTTTAGCATAAGTGGGTCGAGGGAAAAAAGGTGCTGTTTTCCACATACACAAACACACATGCAAAAATGCATACACACACATATGCAGGCACACACAATTATACTGTAGGAGCTTCAAAGTGTTTTAGCAAGACTAAATCAATTTTGAGTTGACACGGTTGGCAAGTCACTCTTAACGGGAGGCTTCAGAATTTTCACAATTACATGTTAAAGAGATACATTATTCATTCGCTGTGTTTTACAAATTTGACTGGCATTCAGGAGCATAAAATCTTTGCTCAAACCAGAAAACTGCAAACAATCAGTTAAAGTGCAGCAAAGCCCTCACCCAAGACTGATTGATATATGTCTCTCTGTGATTCTTGACCTTGATCTTTATTCATAGGCCAAACGGAAAAAGAAGGAAGAAGCCGCCAATGCTAAAATATTGGAGGCTGAAAAACGGATAAAGGTATGTTTGTTCCGCTTAATGAACCCTTAGAAACAAATGGAAGCTTTTTTAGTGGAATGAAAAAATCACACTGATTCAGTTATCTGATACCTAGCATGATCTGAGGCTTTCTCCGCAGAAGAAGTCGCTGGCAATAAAATTAGAGCAGCCTTTTGAAATGGGCTGAAATTCCATCAGTCTGTAGTGATTTGTATTATATTGGCACTATGGAAGCATATTGATTACTCCCTCATACTGTCGTTTTTACTTCAAGGAGAAAGAGTTGAGGAGACAGCAGGCAGAGATTCTCAAACACCAGGTAGGCATTCACTACAATTTTCTCAGTCTATCAAACAAAATAGTTACTGCTGAAAAAAATTGTTTACCTCAAATAAGATTTTGGTGTTGTATATTTGTGTATGTATTATGTGTGAGTATACAGTGTATAAATGTGATTAATTACGAAACATCTATTTAATTAAACTCTTCATTATTTCTATTTATTAAACCCCTTGCTAATTGGTATTGGATATCACTTCTGTTTCATAATATTTTGCCAACTCTCTCTGCCAGGAGTTGGAGAGGCATAGACTAGATATGGTATGGGTATGTTTATTTTTGTACATCTAACACCTGCATCGTGTAACTGGTTGTGTTATGGTTGTCATAGCAATGCATTAAGTGTAGCACTGGCTGCTGTCATACTACATTCTTCTGCATGGCTTTCCAGCAAAACCAACAAAAACAGAAAAAGAGTCAGTATGCTGCCTCCATCTGCTTGTCCTGAGGGACAACTGACCCTGTCACAGTGGCCAGGCAGCTTCTGTCCCCCTCCCCCATCCTACCCCCTTTACTCAGAATGCATTCCAAAGACTGCTAGCCAATCCACACTCACTGTCTGAAAGTGCACTCGAGGAGTTTCCATCCATCACATACATTGTCTAACTGTTGTATTGGAGTAGCCTGTGTTACCCATGAGTGCTTGAAGATTTTGGCCCAGACATTGAGCTTGTGTCTGTTCGTCCATGCATCTGTTCTGCAGTCCACTGAGTGCTGGACTTTAACCTGCCCCATCCCAGCCTCTCTGTCATTCACTGTTCTTGTACTCTGCACAAAGAATGAAAACAGCTACTGAGAATCATTTTGTCTTTATGGTGGAGACACTTCCAGGCAGATTTCCCACAGTTTTGTGTGGCACAACCTTTGCTTAAAAATAGACCTGATAGACTGTAGAACAACAATATAATCAGTTCCACCATGGTGACAAATGTGGTTCTGTGTAGCATTTTATTTTGGCCTGGCTGTCCTGCTTGTAGCCCTTCTCACTCATACACAGTCGCAGCAATCTGAAGATCTGCCTATCTGTTTCATAGTGGACTCTGAACTCATTGTTGTATCAACTCCTTGTACCTTCACATGCAGCACACTGAAGGGGGTGCAAATTGAGATGTGAAATAATCCTGGTATTTAAGTTGTCACTTGCAGTTTATATCCATTTGCTATATTGCAATTTTTTTTATCATAATAACCTTTAACATATTAAGTGATGCTGATGAAATTGAAAGCTAGAAAAAACTGAATGCCACAGGCTTAATGTCCTTTTTGGACTTGTCCCTTTTGAAGTTTTCCATTTGTAGATAAATCAAACCAATAAGAACACAGAAATATTGTAGCAGAGTGCTTGGCATCCAGACTGTTTTGTTTATCACAGTGACAAAAGAATCTTCACAAACAGTCCATTTTAGTCACTATGTGCTGGAAATGTCCTTGCCAAGCCCTAATAGTGGCAATTGTGTCTTTCTGGTGATCACAGAGGGAATGGCAGTCTGATATGGTGGAGCGGGAAATCTAAAGAGATCAAATACAATGATAGTCAGTCACTGGTGATTCCTGTGCCCTTTTGCACTAGACTGTGTGTCATGCACCAAAGAACAGCATAGATGTCTTATCCTCAGCACATACTGTGCTAATACTTAAGCTGCCAAAGCCAATGAAATAGGACTGCTCTGTTTGTAACTACTGTTTACCATCCATTCCTCTTTGTCATCTAGTAACCAAATATTAGAACAATGTGTCAGATAAACATTAGCATTGACTCATATAATTCTATTTATTATTTAAATCATAATGCCAATATGGCATGCCAGATAAGTCCTAGCAATAAGCGTTTTGTTGCTTTTGTAGTGTCAGCTTTAGTTTAGAGACGCCGTCACCGATTCCAGCTGCTTCTCCTTTTGAGCCTGTCATCACGTCTACTGTGTATCGCATCTATGTGTTGCTTTTTGGTTGTCATTGTACTACTGTATTCTTCACTTATGCTTCCACCATACATGTGAAAGTGTATACATATGAGGCATTGTTTTGTGCGTGTTCAAGTATGGTGCCGCTATTGTGCATCAAAGTACATTAGTACATGCTAAATTTAGGCAAATGTGAGCACTGTATGTACAGTGTGTGCTTGTTAATGTACCTTTGTTTCCTGCCACTCTAGGAGAGGGAGAGGAGGAGGCAACATGTAATGCTGATGAAGGCTGTTGAGGCTCGCAAGAAAGCAGAGGTAGCCCATATGCACACAAATACATGCAGAAATACACACACAGTCCACTCCATGAAAAGCGCCAAAGTCATTATTCCCTGCATAGATTCCCTCTTTTTCTTCTTTTTGTTCACTCTTTCCCTCCATTCACTTTTTCTGCACACTTACCAAGTCAAAAGATTCTGGCCCTCAAGCACTTTTCCTTTGAATGCACAGCAGCATTAGGCTGAATTCTAATACTGCTCAGCAAAGTCAAGTAAACCTTCTTGTCTGTTTTCAGACACACACACACATGCACAGATGCACACTCACACACATACATATACACAAATGCACACACACACATTTCCCTAATGCTCCCTTGAATTTTGGACTCTCTAGGAGCGTGAACGCTTGCGGCAGGAGAAAAGGGATGAGAAGCGTCTGAACAAAGAGCGTAAACTGGAGCAACGGAGGCTGGAGCTGGAGATAGCGAGGGAACTGAAGAAGCCAAATGAAGACATGTGTCTGTCTGATCATAAGGTAGTTGTCAGTAGTTCATCTGGTCAGTGCTCTGAGTGTAAAGTTGATCACCAATAATAGCAATCTTGGTTTTAGTCAATACGCACTGTGATGTACAATATATTGTATATATTTCTCATTTGAGTTGTACTAAATACACTTTTTCTGATTTAGGACAAAATAGTTAAACTGTTTACATTAGTCTCAGATTATTATTATTGTTGTTAATATTATTAAATGGTAAGTTAAACATTTTCTTGGAGGTCATAGTTACTGTTAGACCACATCATAGTGAACATAGTGTGGTATTGTGTGCCACCAAGTGGTGAAAAAAGAATACTCTGTAATGTAGAAAATAAGTAGGCATTACGATAAATTGGAAAGAACCATCTTGATAACAGTCAGCAGATGTGTGATCATATTATACTGTAATCCAAATATGGATTTAATGCATTTCTGTCACACTGCAATAACACAAACAGCTAAGAAACTGTTTTATACCCCTTTTTTTTAATCCAGCCTCTCCCCGAGTTCTCACGGATTCCTGGACTCATCTTACCAGGACGTGCTGTGTCAGACTGTCTGATGCTGATGCAGTTTCTGCGAGGCTTTGGGAAGGTTTTGGGGCTTGATTTAAATGTGGATGTACCCACACTTGGCATGCTACAGGAAGGCTTGCTTAACGTGGGAGACAGCATGGGTCAAGTCCAAGACCTTCTGGTTAAACTGCTTTCTCTGGCAGTCTGTGATCCTGGTTTACCACCTGGGCAAAAGGTGAGACATTTTAAAGTTTATTAAGTCATGTGATGTGTACATAATTCTGAAAGTGAATTACACTTCATCGATTTATCTAGAAATTTTAGCTGGGAGTGACTTTACAGTTTAATAATACATGTTGTTGTATTATGTTTCCCCAGTCAATAAAAATATAATTTAAAATTCCAGTCTGTACACCAAGTATATACTGTAGATTTAGCACCTTCTACAATGCTGAAATACCTCTTAATAGTTGATGCATCAGTCATTAATGTAATCTGAAAGGTACTAGGACATTTCTACTTTGAAATGACTGTAATGCCAATGCACTGTATTTTAACTTAAATGTACACAGTTCTGTATTCCACTGGATTAGAATAAATTCATATGTGCTGAGTTCAAATCAACTTATATTTGTCAAGAAGTGTTCAGCAACTTTACTTGTTTTTCATCTTCTCCTCCTCTATCAGACTAAAACCATGCTGGGAGATCACCTGACCAATGTTGGTATCAACAGGGATAATGTGTCTGAGGTGCTACAGATGTACATGGGAGCCCATTGTGCCAATACAGAACTGGCTCCTCTGGCCCTCAGTCTGAAGACCAAGGCCTTCCAGGCCCACACGCCTGCTCAGAAAGCCTCAATTCTGGGCTTTCTGGCTAACGAGCTTGCCTGCAGCAAAGCTGTTATCAGGTAGGAGAAGCAGGTAGAACAGAAAGGGGAGACTGTCCAACTGAGCACTGTTAAGTACCTGTGTAATGGTTGTGAAGTGGTCTACTTCCTTTACATCTGAATTCACATAATTGAAAAAACAAAATTAGAAATCCAACCTTCCATCAGCTGCAAACTAAAAAAATATATTCATTTGCAACATACTGTATATGCTCTTACATTGCTGAGCACTATTCATTATACTCAACATTATTCATTAGCCAATAATAGTATGTTTTATTGATGCAGTGGAAAATACTTAATAAAGCTGCAGGAGGGAGCAGTAATTTGCAATAGAGTCGTTTTGATTATAATTATGCAAGTATTCATGTGTGCTCAGGGATACCAGCTTATTAAACTTTTTACTTTAGCTGTAGATAGTTGCCACCCTCCTCTTTTTTGCTATTACTTTCTCTGAATAACAAAAACATGGAAGTACATAGACAAAACTGTAACTGACAGTATTTCATTTTCCCTTGCAGTGAGATTGACAAGCACCTGGATCAAATGGCAAACATGAGGAAAGACAAGATCATTATGGAGGGAAAACTGAAGAAGTAAGTTTATTTAAACCTTAGAAAATAATGTTTTAATTATCTGTACACTAACATGCTGAACCTGTGTGTTTTTCTGGAGGTTAAGGACCATTTATGCGAAACGTACTGGGAAGAAGGAGGCCAGCATGGGTGTGGAAGAAAACCAGTCAGTTGGAACTCCATCCTCTGCTGCCAAACGCAAGAGAAAACTGGGTGGAGACAGTGATGATGATGAAGACGATGATGATGATAGTGATGACCAGGCAGATGAGGAGGAGGATGAGGAGGAAGAAGATATGAAGAAGGTTAAAAAGGTGGAGACATATGATGAGGTAAAAAAGACAGTGTCGTGTATCTATTATCAAAATTAACAATGGATTTCTCACATGGATTTACTCTGTGTTTTGTCTTGTCAGGATGACGTTGACCAAGCCACCAGTATCGAGGAGCTGGAGAAGCAGATAGAGAAATTAGCCAAGGTGTGCTTTTTAAAATGTACAGCTGTGATAAAGTTAATACCCATTAACATAAATTGATAAGACTTCAGATAATTAATGCATGGCTGGTTAACACTGATAAAATTAGAACTTTTAGAAATTAGAAAAAACTCACAATGAGATTAAAAATTCTCTTGGTGAAGGAACTGTGTCGATAAACCTCAGAAACATTGTTATTGCTAATTTATATTTTTCACCATAGCTGTGAATGGGTATGCAGGGCTTCACTGTATGTTGCTGGAAATTGTCATACACTCCAGATATTTATTTATATCTTACTAGGTTTTAATAAAAAATATTTATATATATTTATTATATATATTATTAAAAAAAACAAGAGGCTATAACCTCTAAAGAAAAACACTGTTTATATGTTCTAATTATTAAAAACAATCAGTTGTGTATGTTATGTACACTGACATAGGACTATTTGCTAATGAAGGCACTAATTAGCTTAATAAATTACCTCAATACCATGTAATGGTCAATATATCACAGCAATTATGAAAGCACTTTAGTTGGCATAAGTGTATATTGTTTGACTGGAGGTCTATAGATCAAAGTAATGTATAGAAATAACAGTACGTTTTGTACCATTGCAGCAACATCATCAGACCAGAAGAAAGCTGTTTGAGATATCCCATTCTCTGCGCTCCATGATGTATGGCCAGGACCGTTACCGCCGTCGGTACTGGGTACTTCCCCACTGTGGAGGAGTCTTCATTGAAGCCATGGAGAGTGGTGAAGGTAATTAGAGCCCAGTACACACTATGTTTGATGAATTCTCAAATTCATCACACGCACAAAAATATGATGTTGCAGGAATAAGGAGGAAATACAAGCGTATCTGTTTAAACTGCATGTTCAGCTGTTTTTGGTGGTTTAGAATATGCTGATGATGTTATGCTTTATCTTAATTCTCTAGAACTAATTTGAGATTGCATCTGTAAACAGTAACATTCTAAGACAGCTTGTAGTATTCACCACAATAGTGGGAGTTTCAGTTATGTCAGCAGTCTTTCTCATTTGTCTGCAGCTCCAGAGGAACTGGAAGAGGAGCGACAGCGGAGGAGGAGAGCAGCAGAGGAGGTCAAGGTCAAAGAGGAACCTCTGGAGATTGAGTTGCAAAAAGAGAAGCCAACAGACCATGATGGGCAGAGCATGCGAAAACAAGGCTTGGAGCAACAGAAGGAAGAGGAGGAAAAGGAGCTTGAAGTTAAGAAAAACTCCCCAACCCTCTTCTACCAGCAACCAGGCTGTGTATCCAAACTGTGTACACTCCGGGACGTCAACAAGGACATTAACAAAGAAACTGTGAAGCCAGAGGGCAAGGAGAGTCCCCATGCAAGACAGAACGGCAGCCCTGTGGGCACTAATACTGCAGCCATTCTAACGTCATTCTCCCCCTCTCATAATACCTCTGAGCTAGCAGTAGGAACAACTTCCTCCTCCATGGTGACTACTAATGACACTACAAGCATCCCTCCCCCAGCCTCAGCCTCTTTATCTGTACCTTGCCTAGCACCGCGTGAAAGCCCAGGGAACACTCCTCCAACTGCCCCATCTCCACACCTCTCATTTCAAGCCAGTGACCAGCTTCTCAGAGTCCTGACAGAGAGGAGCGGACACTGGTTCAGCCTGCTCCCACGCAACCCCTGTGACCTCTCTTCCCTCACCACTAGTCCTGCGGGGGCACCACGCATGTCTCCTCAGGAGACCTCCACCCCAGCCAGGCCTAAGTCCCCACCTCCGTCCCCTGCCCTGCCCCTCACACCCTCTGCTGCCTCAGCCTCTGCCAGCCCACACCACCCAACTGGCCTTCTCAACTACCCACTATCAGCCCTACAGGTAAGGCTATATAAATATACTGAGTACTAGGTCACCTGAACTCTGATTTTCTGCATCCACCTTCTTCATGCATTTGTTTTGCTTTTTCTCCCCAGGCTAAGCCAGGTGGTTCTTTGCTAGGAGTTTCTTTTGGGAACTGGTCTAGTGGTATGATTAGTCCCAACTTGCCTCTGTGCAGCAGCCCCAACCCCATGCTGGGTCATTCTCTTGAAGGCAACACACCAGCAAGTGTCTCCAGTAAGAGTGAATCGCCTTTACCTCGCATTGAGAAAGCTTCAACCATGCCCTCTCCTGCCCTGGAACTACCCAAATCCCTTGACCACCCCACGCCTCTGCCCATCCCAGAGGGTGAGTGACATAAAACATTAGAGTAATTAAAGTCGATGCCACGATTAACCCTAGTTTTTTAATTTTAAAGAATTCACCTGCCTGAATAATCCAAAATAATTGGACAGGGGATTGTTCTGCTTTGCTGTTCACAATTTCATTTGGGTATAACATGGATAAATGCAGAACCTTTTTACAGGGATGCATGCTTAGTGTATTCTAGCTTACATGCTTGTTTGTGCTCGTTGTCACAGAAGTGTTGACAGGATGGTGGCGGGTGTCTGACATTGATGAGCTGAGGGCTTTAGTCGAAGCTCTTCACAGCAGAGGCATCAGAGAGAAGGCCCTCCAGAGGCAGATTCAGAAATACTTGGAGATCATCCCCCAGGTCTGCACCAAACACAAAGATGGTAAGTGTAGTGGCACTTCATCTCAGCATTGCTATTACTGCTTCGTTTTTACCAAATTGCACCAATATCTCTACATGTTAGGTTACAATCTTCATACCTGCTTTGGTAACAGTGTTTATTGATGTATCCATAACTGGCTCATATCTTTCCTGCTGCCCATCTAGTGGCCATGATTGAGCTGCGTGAACTGGAAGAGAGCCAGGTCAGTGTGGAGTCGGTGCGAGGCTGGTGTGTTGAGGAGCAGGCTATGGAGATGGACATTGCTGTGCTGCAGCAGGTAGAGGAACTGGAGAGGAAGGTCACAGCAGCCAGCCTGCAGGTGAAGGTAAAATAGTAACCCAAGAACACAAATATTCCCCTGTGCATTTTGTTAAAAGTGTGAAGCTAGATGATTGTTGTCATCAGAGGTCAAAAGACTAAACAGGTGATTTCCTCTTGCAGGGCTGGACATATCCTGACCCTCAATCTGAGAGGGAGGACCTGGTGTATTACGAGCACAAGCCTCCTACCACTAAATCCACAACAAACGGGGGAGACAAGGACTCCAAGGAGCATCCAGATGAGCGAGGAGAGAAGGGTGGGGTGATGCGTCACCCGGACAACCCGTTGGACATAGCAGTGACACGCCTGGCTGATCTGGAGCGCAACATCGAGAGAAGGTACCTGAGGAGTCCCTTAGGTACCACCATTCAGATCAGGCTGGATAATGTGGGTACGGTCACTGTCCCTGCCCCCGCCCCATCCACTAGTGCTGACAGGGAAGGGTAGGTCATTTCTCCAACCAAAGCTCCCCACTCTCCCACTAAGACCCTTTCCTCTCTGTGTGCTTTATGTTTCCCATATTACTCAAAGAGTGAGGGTCGTTGCTGCTTTCACAGCAGGTTTTTGTGGTGGCTTGTTGCATTTTTGTTTGTTTCTTTGGTCTTGTGCAGTTTTTTGGGCGGGGTGGACTCAGTTTCATTTCTCGTACAGGCATTGTTTTTTTTTCCTGCAGTCATCTGCATGGTGTTGTGCATCAGTAACCTTGGTTATGGGCATACTCATGGCTCCCACTATACTGTACAGTATACACTTAGACAGGTTCTACTCCTTCACTCTTTTTGCATGAACTTCCCTTTAACATGACAAAATCAGTGTGAACCTCTCCCCAGTGCCTTACACCCCCCAAAACTCTCATGCCTGTCTCTGCACAGCTGGAGCTCTTTATGGTCTGCTGTCTTGTTGGCGGCTGGATAAACTGATGTTGTTTATTGCTTTGTGTGTATGTGTAAATACACCCACATAATCACATACGTTTGCATTTCTGTTTCTCATTGCCCTTCCCTTCTTTCTGCATTTTCTTCTCCCAGTGGTGAGGAGGAGGTGGCCCACGGGATGAAGGTGTGGAGGAAGGCCTTGAGTGAAGTGCGCAGTGCTGCCCAGTTGGCCATGTGTATCCAGCAACTGCAGAAGTCTATCGCCTGGGAGCGGTCCATTATGAAAGTGGTGGGCAGGAGATAAAAAAAACAAGAAACAACATCATGTTTCTACTCCATTAATTCAAAGCAAATTCTATTCAGCCTGTGTATGCTTGTTTTTAATGGATGCACTCATTTTATAGTACTGTCAGATGTGCAAGAAGGGAGATAATGAGGACCTTCTCCTGCTGTGTGATGGCTGCGACAAAGGCTGCCACACTTACTGTCACAAACCCAAGATCACCTGTATTCCAGAGGGAGACTGGTACTGCCCAGCCTGCATATCCAAGGTATATAATGCATCTGCTCACAGTAGATCACTAGATAGAATAAATCAATTATATCTCATATATTTGTTTATATTTAGTATTGGATTCTTGCCATCCTCAGTAATTTTGGAGCTAATGAAAAAAAAATCCACACTGTACAAGACCTTTACCAATGTTGTTGTCAATAATGATAAGCCACCTCTTAGGTTATTATTTGTAATATAGGGTAAATTATATAACCACACAAGCACACCCCATGCTAAGCAAATTCTCAACTTCAGGATTTTTACATTTCCGCTAAAATTTTAATATGTGTCTTCTGAGCTCTTATTGTCTGCGGCATGGATTTTGTATTTACCCCAATAAATGACAATAAAATGCTCCATCCATAGTCATACACCAAGTAGCTGGAAAACAATAATTGTAGTTACGAGCATTACAAAACATTTTTATATAGAGGTGTCCGGGAAAAACAATGTATATATATATATGATATTTTTGTAAAAACAGTATAAAAATTGGTAAATTTAAAAATTGGTTCAAATAGACGGTATTCCATTCATTTTTATTGCACAATTGTTTACTCTCTGCAGGCAAGTGGTCCATCCCCAAAAAGCAAAAAACCTCCAAGCAAACCGGTAGCAACCAGTGGAGGAGGTGGTAAGAAAGGTGGAGATGCAAAGAAGAACGGGAAGCAGGCAGGTAATGGGGATGTGTCTGAGGATGACTCAGCCAGTGCCAGCAGCACGCCCAAGAAAGGTGCAAAAGACACCAACAGGAAGAGGAAAACAGAGGAGACCTCCCCTGCTCTGTCAGCATCCAGTCAGGAGAGCCCTGTGTGTGTGAAGCGAGCAAAGACGGCTAGAGACAACAACAGGGATTTGGGTTTGTGCAGGTATGAGGCCTCGTACTGTACTTGTTCATACCTTGTGTTCAGTTCTTTGTTTACTGTGTTGTGCTGTTGTTTTACAGTAGCTGCTATGTCTATCATAGGACATCTGCTAATGTTAACAACAGGAAGTTATTACCTGGTGGATTCAGCACAAAGTCAGTTGTGTCATTGACTTTTGGCAATAATTCATTAGTATTAGCTAGCTAGCTGTCAGATACAAACTTTGTACCTTAATTAACTAATACTTGGCCACTTGGAAGGAAACAAGCTGTAAACACTGACATTATGATCACTTTTTAAGTTATGGTGAGGTAGTAGGTAAACAGTAGTCTCTTCACATAGAGACATGGAGACATCCTGTGGCAAATATCTTGCTGTGCTAAACGCTCCACTGAGCAGGTAGTGCGCAGGAGGTTTAGAGCTTTTCCACTGAAAACAGCTGCCTGCAAGTGTTGCAGCAAAATGGTAAAAGCCCACAGAACAACCATCTGAAAGATGCTACTGATGGTCTGTAGAGCTGAGTGGACTTGCAGAGTCAGTTCTCTGTGGGCACAAACATGTGTTTGATCAGTTGTAAATATATTCATCATAGCTGCTTTAAAAAGAACGAATTGTAAACACCCCAGTGAATCACACATTCTCTGTATTACTGCATATCCGAATTGTTTTATCTGACAAATACAAATGTTGGTCTTTGGCTAACTGTGTGTGTGGGTGTGTGTGTACTTTTGTGCATTTGTGTGTTCAACAGAGTACTCCTTGCTGAGTTGGAGCGGCATCAGGATGCTTGGCCTTTTCTCACACCTGTCAACCTGAAATCGGTCCCTGGCTACAAGAAGATCATCAAGAAACCAATGGACTTCTCCACTATACGTGAGAAGCTTGTGAGCAGCCAGTGAGTTCCCATTGCTTCTGCTTGTTCTTTTTCTTCCAAAAGCCTTCAGGGCCTTTGCACAGAATTTGTAGTCAGAGTGGTGTTTTTCAGGATATAAGTTTTAGTTATACCACAATCGGTAGCGTATCAGCTGTACAGAAGTTGTACTTTCTCACCTAAATGTTGTCTTTTTGTTTCAGGTATCAAAACCTAGAGACTTTCATCATTGATGTCAACTTGGTCTTTGATAACTGTGAAAAATTCAATGAAGACAACTCAGACATTGGTCGAGCTGGTCATAACATGAGGAAGTTCTTTGAGAAGCGCTGGACTGAGCTTCTGAAAGAAACAAACTAAAAGTTCAGATCCTCTCTATAAACCCATTCAGCTTTTCATATCAGAGCACCAGGTTTTTCTTTGGCTTTTATTTCCTGATGGAGAATGCAGCTTTTGCAGGATGGAAGGAGAAGTCAAAACATTAATAAGGAACCCACGGTGTACTTCAGAGAGATGTCACCTTGAAAACAAAAACAGTCGTTACATGAGGTGCGCTGGATTTATTACAGCAGGGATAAAAGCCCCAAAGAGTCCCAGAGAAATGGGGTGTTGTAGTGCAATACCATTCCCTGTCTCAGAACACTGCACTGAATGAATCCTCAACTGTCACTGATGTGTCTGCGCTAGAATACTTTCCACTACTTGTAAATAGTCTTTTGTTATTTAATCGTATTATAGTGAATGTATTTAATTTTGTAATAATTATTTATGAATCAAGGTCCACTTCATTTTCTATGAAAAGGAAGAATCAGCTGAACAGCTTTGAATTAAAAAAAGGAATGTGTCTTTGTGTTATAATTTTTCACCCAAATATCAAACAAAGCCAAGAAAAAAAAAACTGTTTACACTGTTCAGTGCTTTGAGGCATCAGAGGACTGTATTCATTTGTTCAAACTGTAAAACTGCATTTATTTACAGGAACAGCAGAGGAACAGTTAGACAATGGTGATTCATGTGTATATACTGTTTATTAATGTCAATATTATGTCTTGTTTGGAACGATGTGTAAAAATTGTTTAAGAATATTAAGATATTGTTTATGCCTTAGAATGATTGTAGCATTCTATTTTAGTGAACGTGATGAAAACATTATCATATATATTGTTTGTACAGTGTATACATATCCTCTGCAAACACTGTGGTATCCTTAATCTTGGTAGTGCCTACCCTTCCAGCAGGGGCATGTAGGGGATGTTTTTGTTTTTAGTTTTCATTCTTATGATGACATTATTTTTTATATGATTTCAATCCAACAAGGCCTCCAAAGTTGGACGGTGACACAGAAACCATTCCTCACCATAGCAGAAAAAAGGAACAACAAGCATTCAGTTATGCTTCCATGATGCATTTCCTCGTAATCTGCCACAATACAGAGGACCTAAGGCCATTTGTAACCACTGTGTTGAACCTTGCTGTGTGTTGTGGCCTGATGGAGGCAGCTAGATTTTTTTGTACCCAAGTCAAGAGTACTTGAAGTTACTTTATTTAAGATATTGTGGAATAAAAGTATCATTCTTTTGTAGGAGCTTTATTTTTCACTAGTGTGTGGCACGGACCTATTAAAAGGATGTTTTTCAATGTAAATGACTTAAACTGGTTTTATTTCAATTCCATCTGCTTTTGATAAAAGGTGACGGATCAGTGGGTGAATTTATTCACATATCGATATGCATTGGGGCTGCAATTCAGTAGTAATTAATCTGTTGCTTACTTGACAAAGTAATTAGGCATTCGGTCAATCAACAATATGCTTCTCAGTTTCCTAAAGCCCAACATTATGATTTCAAATGTCTTTTTCTGTCAAATAAACAGCTCAGTTTACAATCACTGAAAACTAAATAAACCAGATCACATTCACACTGGGGGTAAAATCAGGGAATTGGAAAAGTTCATAAAGTTCTCTAAATACTAAATAACATCAGTGGGTATTCATATAAGAAAAGTATCTCTGTCTTCTTCCAGTCATCAACACCCCTGTGTCCTTGAGCAAGGCCTTAATCCCAACTGCTCTGGTGGAGCTGCTCAGTGGCCTCTGTGATCAGGGCGTTCCTTCAAAAAAGAATTAACGTCTCATTAACAAAATTCCCTAAATAAATGTTTATTACAGTAAAGCAAATGAAAAAATTGATATGTGAAGATGGATAAGACATTTTTTTAAAAAATTCTTAATAATTACAGATTCATTTAAAATAAATACAGTTTTAATCTGAATTAATTTGAAGGCTTTACAGGTTCAACAAACAAGTACTAAACACCCACAGTGATGAAATTGTAGATAAGTTTATCTTAAATTAAATAAAAAATAACATATAATAGTGTAATAATTTCCTGTGGATCCCAAACAATCACCTCAGTTCATTGACAGTAGAGCTCATTACTTTTTTGTCTCACTTAAAGCACATTCACATAGTGTTCATAGAAGTACACAGAGAATTTACTTAGATAG
>OMLM01002266.1:5230-18408 GCA_900302695.1 Helostoma temminkii | reverse complement strand
TAACTCTGTGAAGAAGTTGAAAGAGCACAAAGTAGGTAATGGATGAAAGAAAATTTCCAAGTCAGTCAGAGTTAAATAAAAAAATAACTTAAATAAACAAATACGGCACAGGTGTAAATCTGCCTGCAACAGAACAACTCAGAGGAAGACAGTGGAGAGGAAAAACTCCTTTTAACAGAAGAAACCTCCAGCAGAACCAGGCTCAGTCTGCCTCGACCGACCCGACCTGCACTTTGAGAGTGAAGTGTTCTGCTGGGATGATATGATACTATGAGGTCTTTAAGAAATAAAGGGGCTTGATCACTAAGTGCTTTATATGTGAGGAGAGAGATTTTAAATTACATTCTATAATTTACAGGGAGCCAATGGAGGGAAGCTAATGTAGGATAACTATGATTTCTCTTGCTAATTCAAATCAGAACTCTGTCTGGATCAGCTAGAGGCTTTTTAAGGAGTTACTAGGACATCCTATTAGTAAGGAATTACAGTAGTCCAGTTTAGAATTAACGCATGGACTAGTTTTGCAATACAGGAACCAAGACCATGACACCTGCAACTCATCTGAAGGAGTTTAAAGCTTCTATGGCTGAAATGGGAGAAACTGCACATACACTTTATAGGAGAGCCAGGAAGCATGTAGCAGACTCTGAAGTCAACTGGAAGAGAGTTCAATGGTCTGATGAGACTAAAATAGAACTTTTCCATCAGACTGGTGAATAATCTGCCCAGTAGTTGCTATATGTAAGTTTGACCCATTTCAACCATCGAAGCTTAAAACTCCTTCTAGACACAGATGCATTTATACTATAATCCCTAAAACACATTCACTGCATTGAGGTAAACTCTATTTAACTAATTGTGTTATTATTTTTTAAAGCCAAGTTATAGGCACTGTAACTTAGAGGAGAGTATTGTGTGACATGATTTATCTAATGCAATGAAAGAGAGTTTTTTCAAAGGTGGGAGTGAAATCAATGTCCTTTACATCAAAAGAAGAATAAGAAAATGAACAGAATGTTCCAGTACGTTTATCAGGGAGTCTGCAAAGTGTTTTGTGTTCAGCTGTAGTTGTCTTCTCATTTTGTGTGGTCATTTTTAAAAACTTCCTTAAATGTTTTAAATTTCTGTGGCACTCAGGTTCTGCAAAACAGTGTTAGTGAAACACCTTTACTGAAATTAAAGCGTGCTCAAGTGCCTGCTTAGTATTTAACTTTAAAATGGACAGACAGTCAGCAGACATGATCTGTTCCCACCATGTTCACTCTCACCCACGCTCACACTTGCCGTCCAAGAGTGAATAAAATATTGCTCAAAACCACGACACTGATATTAGTATATGTGTTTTAGCCAGTTCAGCTTGTTTCATTTGATGCTTCAGTGGTTTCTAATTTACTGAGAGCACAAAATTTTGATTGGTCTTTTTTTCCGCTTCTGGCATGTTTCTTTTTTTTTTTCGTGTGTGTGTGTGTGTGTGTGTGTGTGTGTGTGTGTCTAGAATCTGTAGGCCTGCGCAGTAAACTCCTAAGAAAGGTGGAGGAGCTCAAGAGTGATTCAGTGTGTTTGGGCATTCCTGATGAGTTCCTGTGTCCAATTACCAGAGAGCTGATGACGGAACCTGTCATTGCAGCTGGTGAACAAAAATCTCTGAATTTTCATGTAACAACACATACATTGGATGTTAAATGGATTTGCTTGTGTTTGGGTTTTTGGTATAACTTACTGTACTGTGGATGTTTCCCAACAGACGGCTATTCCTATGAAAGAGAGGCCATCGAGAGCTGGATCAACACCAAGAATCGCTCCAGCCCTATGACCAACCTGCCCTTACTGACGACTTTACTCACCCCTAACCACACCCTGAAGATGGCCATTGGTCGCTGGAAAACCAGTCACTAGAATGTGAAAAAAAACTCTGAGTCTGTGTGCCCTAAATGTTTCATCTGAAGTAGACAGAAATACAGGTACAAGTGTATCTGATTTTTTTCCATGTGCACACTGGGTCTTTATTTGGTGGCACATAGTTTTACAACTCTAATATTGCTATTATATCAACATAATGTTCTTATGGAAAATACATTAGGAACGTTAATGCAAGTAGATTATTTGCTTGCTTTTTAGCTTTGGTCCGCCACCTCCTCTCAGAAAACCCCTTGCCTTGATAAATGTTAAATGTGACTCACTTGTGAATGACTTTAGCTTGATCATTTTGTTCCTAGCATATAGGACCAGTGGTTTGTTGAGACTGATAGAAAATGTGAGAATGTGCACATCCAGAGCCTCGTAAGTGCAGGAGAGAAACCACATAACAAAACAAGAAAACAAACAAAAATCTCTGCAACTCTGTAAGGTCCTAAAATAAATAATTCTATAAATGCATTTTTAATGCACATTTTGATTATTGGATTTCACCGTTTTTGGCGATTCCATTAACCTTACATAAACATTGTTTTATATTAAAATGAGTTGCATTTACAGTTGCATGCTTTGAGTTGATATGAAAAACAGAATAGTACAGCTCCTGTAGAGAGTAAAAATTAGCTTAAAGCTACATCCTATAAATTCATAAAGGTATGCTGCAAATCTTATTGTGGAGAGGTGCTGTTGATGTCTGTGAAGACACTCGCAGCACGACACAGACAGCAGTACAGTCAGGTCATTTCAACAATTTCTGCATGATTATTAAGCATGCACGAATCTGCAGCTTCTTATTTATTATAATGTGTTAATGACTAATACCTGAAGGGCTGTGCAGAATGAGTGTAGCAGATGGTACAGGAGCAAAGTGGAGAAGGGAGAGGCAGGGCAGATCAGAGAATTAACAGAGGCACATGTAAAGCTTTGCCATTATATCAGTAGTCAGTACTTAGTAGCCCCCTGTTGGCAGATATAACAGCTTTTCTACTTTTGAATTCTTGAATTTTCAATTATTTTTTTCCAGATCACTTGAAGTTCTGACAAACTAGATATTAAAAGTATTACATATTTAGACTGCAAAGATGTTACACAGCATGTCTGATATCACCTGCATATTTTTATTTTACAGATTTGTGTTATCCTTTGAATTATTGTCCTGTTGTTCACTTTCTTGAATTTGCTGATATCTTGTGGAATCTATTTCTACTGCTGCCATATAATCCTCTTGCCTAATGGCTGGCTGGCTGTGTTACTGACTACTGTAACAATTACTCTTCAACTTTTCCAGTTTTTTAAGTATATCATTCAAAAGATAAGTAACAGTCCAGTACAGTAACATCTGAGCTGAGTCTGTTTGCTCTTTGGATTTTATTTGCTTCTGTTCACAAACACAAAAAAACATTGTGAACAAAGCTAAAAACCTTAAAAAAAAAAAACTAGTATTAGGTGGCCGTTAATGTTGTGTGCATTAATCTAAACCATTTCATGCAGAGTGCAAAGGTATGTTACAGATATGTATCTCAGACTGTTTGAACTGTGCTGGACCTTATTTATTACAAACCCCATGGGTTGTTGTGCTTAACCAAAGTAGTTTAGGTTTACTTTCCTGTGTAGGCTCACATCCACCATGTAATGCATTAATAACAGTAGTAAACACGTTTCTGCAATATTGAGAAATTTCAAAGTCCACAAGTTGATTATTTTAATAGTTTAAGTGTCAGTTCCAATAAGTTAAGTTGTAATGTGAAAGGACTTTCTATCCATCCATACAAACTCTGAAGCTACACAACATTTTAAGGACTATTATACTGTAAAAAAGTAGATATAGAAATGTAGTCATCCATTAATATTTTTATTATACCACAATAATAATGTGGTAACATTCTGTAATCCATAGTATGACTCAAAAGGGTATATAACAACTATGGAAATACAGCAATGTACTGTAAGAAGTCTATTAAGGTCTTTATCTTTGATTGTGTAAATGCTCTCTCTTTGCCCAAATAAACCAATAAACACTTCATATGAATATGTTCTCTGCTATGCAAAAATAAATAACATATAATGTGAATATTGAAGCAATCAATTCAATATAAGATTATGACAAGAAGTTCTCAACAATGTCATGTACAGTGCTTCTGTTATCAAATGTACCAAGAAAAAGAATCTCAATTACACAAAGTAATTTCTTTTGAAGCCTGCAATGCTGACAGATAACCACTTACAGGGAAATATATAATCTGCAAATATAGTGTACACCGTACAAATATAAATGTATTTGAAAAGACACTTGACAGTAGAAGTGATGATATCCTGCAACTAATAGCATGAGGTTTTGTATATTCATGCACAAAGCTTTATCTGACTTCTATATTTGATATAATAAATTAAAGATTCAGACAAAATACTATTTTTTTTAAAATCCCTACTTAAGGTATGTCTGGTTTTCTTGAATACACTAGTGTAGCTGTAGACATATAAGCAAAAGCGTAGTAGCCTGAGTTGAACACTGGTTCTAGATTGTAAATGCAGTGCAGTAGCATAACTCTACAAAACAGGCTCAGGGAAGGGATCTGTTCTCAAAACAGTCTTCCTTGCTACCTTATGTGGGCCAGCGTTTGTTGAAAACAGCCTGTATCTGTGCTTTTATAAACTATATTCAGACATTAGATTCTATAAATGAGCGTTTGGGTTTGATGGGAGCCATATGCAGAGCTGGGTTGTCTCTCGTTAGGCTGGCCTGTCTGTGCCTCCCATCAGGGAAACGTAGCTGGGAGGATGTGGTGCCTCTGGCCTCTCGCTGGTGCAGCCGTTCTCCGAAGTCCCGGCCCTGCTGGCTGTTGGCCTGACTTCCAGAAAGCTGCTCCTGAAAGGAGGTGCGCTTGAACTCATTGTTTAACCCCTGAAACTCCATGATTGACATACTGAAACTCTCCACACCTCCTCCTCCTCCCTGTCGGCCCAAGCCAGCTGTCTGCTGGCCCTGGACCCGCACTGCCTTGTCCATTACTCCCATGAAGGGCCGGGGCTTTAGCTCAGGTTTAGTCTTGAAGCTACCACTGCTCTTGATGGGACATGGGGCATCCAGCACCTGTTGCCTGCCACCGTCTGACAAATTCCCACTGGAGGCCTGACTGGAGCTGGACCCCCTTGAGCCTGCTGTGCCGCCTCCTCCGCCCTCCCTCCTAACCTCCATATCAGACCCTAGAGCAAGAGCCAGGTTATCCAAGCCCACAGAGTGGGCGGAGAATCTGTCAGAGCCCCTGGAGAAGCTGGAAGATCGGGGCTGGTACATCTGGAGAGGTCCGGGTGGGGAGGAGCTGCTGGGAGACAATGGGTGGTAGTGCTCGGTGGGGCTGTGTCCAGAGTGTTCACTGATTGATCCAGGGCCGATGTCGATACCCAGCACTGGTGTAGGCCTCAGAGAGGTGGAGATGTGTCTGCCTGGCAGAGGACTGGAAGGGCCGCACAGAGAGAGAGGCCTGCCCCCGACTCTACTCCCTGCCTGGAGGGAGTGGCAGTGGTGATGAGTCCTGCTGCCCTGGTTTTGTCGGCTGATTGCAGGAACAGGCTCAGGCACATCCACAAAGAGTTGGTTCTGTACATATTCCTCTTGAGGAAAACCTGGCACCTGATCTGTTAAACCAAAGGCCACACCCCCAGGGAGAGTCCTGTTTGGAGCATACGGATTCAGAGGCCAAAATTCTGGGCTTTTCCCACATTGCAGGCTCACCTCCTGACCTTCCTCCTTTTCTTCCTCCTTCTTGGCATCAGTCTGCTCTGCAGGGATTTGCCTCTCCAGACTTCCCTGTGAATAGACGTCTGTTTCCTCCTCTGTGCCTTGATGGTGGTGGGTGTGAGGGTCCCTGTTGTAACCCTGTGTTGAGTTATTGCTGGATGTCTTCTGATGATGTTTGCATTCCTCCTCTACCCGTGCCAGCAAGCGGCGGATCTCCCGGTTGGACGGACAGAGTCGTGCTGCTTCATGGAGGTCTGCCAGAGCTGCAGCGAACTGCCTAGGGAGGACAGAGAAAATGAACAAAGACCTTGAATTACACCACCACAGCCATGTAACATCTCTTTGCATTGCTGATTCACACAAGAATTAGTTTCCATTGAAGAAAAAAATTCTGCTTTGAAACAATATCCTTCATTTCACTGTACCTGCTGCTCCTTTTGGCCCTTGCTCTAGCATAATACGCTTCATAAGACCTGGGTTTGAGTTCCAGGGCTTTCGTTGCAAAGTCCTCAGCTATGCCAAAATCCTGTTTTTTCAGATAGAAAATACTGTTTAGTGTTTACATTTCATACTGAACACTAAACTGAGCACGCAGTAAAACAATCCCTCCGCAGTACTGTGTGGTTAAGTGTATAGATTAGAAAATGTTTGTTTTGCAGAAATAATCTGAGGCCATTCCAATACAAATTGTGTTTGTGTTTGCATCTTCATTATATGCACCTGAAGATCGAAGTCTATTTAATGAAATGACTCTCACTGCAATCATTTTTATTGATCACAGAGAGAGAGTCAGACAAATGGAGAGCTGCTGATTTTTCTGTATGTTTTTCATCCTCACTCTCAGGTGAATGTGGAATAACACGAACTGTTATGCTATGGTTCTGTCCTTGAGAGAAGATTAAAATGCCAGTCCTGAATGTGAGATTGTGAACATCGCTGTTTAATGTTTAATGAAGGTATCATGTAGTGTCTCTGCTGGCCCTTACTGCCTGCATTCTGATATAATATGTGGATTTAGCCAGCACACTTGCACGTCCACTGTAAATAACCCCCTGTAGACACACAGAGAAAGAGTGTGTGCTAGAGAGAGTGACCTTATCACATCACATTATGTGCTCCATTATTCATGAGCCACAGTGACCCTAAGGATGGCATTTTTACACAGTCCATTAGGATGTCCGTCATCTCCAGGGTGGCTTCCAAACCTGGCTGCAGGCCACACATATCTATCTCTACACTAACATCACAGTTATTCATTATGTCGCCACCTGCTTCCAGGTCTTACATTCACATACACATCAAGACATGTGATTAGAGCTTTTTACATAGAGCTATGCTGGCACTGACAATATCCTTCTATGTTGATACAGATTTATAATTAATATATCTTATGGAAACACCTACATTACCTTGGCACCCCCCTGCTATCCCTACACTTTCAAAAAAAACAAAACAAAAACAGCTGGTGTTTAAAAGTGCATGAGCAGTTTTATCCAACGTTGAGCCTTACATTGGTTTTCCTGCGACACCTAGAAAGATTTAAATATAGAGAGACGCGAAGGTCTTTGAGCCCTTTCAGCTCCTCTCCTTGCCCCTCGCGAGGCAGCTTCCTCAGGGCATACTGATAACGCTGGCCTGCCTCCTTCATACGTCCCTTCTGAGAAAGATGCAGGCAAAGTATGAGACAGAAGAGATTGTTACTGACAACTAAATGTTTGAATCAGATTCAAATAAAGGGCTACAAGATTGCCATAACATTCGCCATAACATACCTTGTAAAGCATGTTCCCTTCCTCCATCAACTTCTGCAGCAGGATGAGGAGAATATCTGGTTTGGAAGAAGCCATAGCCCACGTAGCATGACCTGATGGAGTGGTACAAATATTTATCTTTCTATTATATGTCTCGCCTTGTCACTTTTACTTTGTGTCTTACATAAATCACGTACCTGATCGATCATGTGGAGCCGTTTTGTAGCCTTTCAATTTATGAATTTCAATTTATGAAGCAGAGGAACCGATAAATGGAGAGAGACAGAAGAAAAGAGGAAGGTAGAGAAGTGAATGTAAAGTTGTAGCTGCACCAGAACAGTGAGCAAAAACATATTATATGAAAGCAAACTCCACAAATACACCAACTGAGCATTACTGACGTTAACAGGACGGACAAAATAATAAGTTAGAATAATACAATACGCAAAACAGAACAACAAATAGCAGTCAGCAAATGGTTCATTCAGTTGAATGCGGTTGCAGAACGTGCACATACAAAAGAGTAGCAAATAATACAGTATCGGGTTTAGTTATAAAGAAGGGGTGTTTCAACTTTATGCTTTATTTTATACCCTGTAGTGGAGATGGTGGAGCTGTTAACTGTCATATAAAATGGCTTCAATGTTTTTTGGTAAATTTTGAATGTGTTGAATGTTTTGAATACAAAATTCACAGCAGCATTTACTGCAGGGTTGTCATGAAAAGCATGGTGTTTATACCGATCTTGGTTCCTTTCTTAAGTAGTGAGGCCACCAGGGCTGGGTTCTGACAGCCAGTTGTTCGCTCCGAATCTCTGGTACCGTTATTGTCTGCTCGCTCCAGCACCGCTCCATGTTCCACCAGGCAATGCACCTGGCCATGCACAGAATAATAACAAAATATTATGTAGTTGTAGTTATATAGATATTTTAATCATTTGGGTGATTACACACCCTATGCTTCACTACATTAGCAGACTATAGCAACAAATCTGTTTGCTTTGGAAAATTTAGTATCATCAGATAGTTTTGATTATTCTCCTGCTGATCAAGAGACTACATGAGTGAGAATCAAAATGATTGGATATTTTTTCTCCACATGCACTGTGATTGCAAAGTGACATCCTATCTTGCAGTGCCAATTATAATTATTATAATTATCTTGGTAATTATGATTAATTTCCTCTCTGACATAGCTTAAATATGCTTTTGTGAGACATTTATTTATTGCACTTTGCTAATCATCTTATAATTATAATATTTTAGTAAACTTATTGTCAGGTATACACTTCTTATAAGTTTATAAACTGCATCCAAAATACAAAACATAAAAATTAAAGTAATCTTTTTTGTAATAAATATTTACATGACAGAAATCTGTAGGTTTTTCCATTATTAACATGATATTATCTAGATAACAGCATGAAACCCACTGTATCTGCATCCCCGTTAAGAGCAGCTAGATCAAGAGGAGTTCGCCCCTGTCTGTCTGGTTGGTTCAAGTCTGCGCCTGCCTCCACGAGAAGCTGCACCACCCCTTTCTGGCCCTTCAGACAGGCCCAGCTAAGTGCAGTCAGCCCCTCCTGATCAGTAGAGGACAGAGAAGCACCTGGGGCCACAAACAATACAAATATTGTTCTACATTTCATGTATGTTCATCAAACATCCTTGGACATCACAGGGAAAGGTGGGAGTCTCACCCTTTGACAGTAGGAGTTCAACAGTGCTCATGTGGCCCTCAGAGGCAGCCAGCATGACCGCAGTGCGACACTGTTTGTCGCTGACATTGATATCTGCACCTTGCTTCAGCAGCAACTCTGCAACCTGGGGAAGGGATAAAAATTATCCAGAATGATGGAAAAAAGGCAGAATTTGTAACAGTGAATGCCATCAACCATACTTGTTCTCACCTGTGTGTGCCCATGCTTAGTGGCACTCAGCAGTGGGACCATTCCTCTACGGTTTGGTATCTCCAGCCCTACACCCCGCTCCAGGAGTAGTGCACAGATCTCTATCCTCCCTCTCCCTGCTGCTGCGCTCAACACTGACAGAGGGTCGGCATAGAGATGAGATGGAGGCGGAGAAGAATATGTAATTGACACATTTAGAGAGAAGTAGAAGCGGGAGTGAGAAACAGAGAGGAAAACAAGACTCATTAGTTCCATAATCTACTTGATTCTAACACAATGGTAGCAGCTCCTTATATTATATCTTTATGTGCTAATCTCCTGAATGGCATGTTGTTGAGTCAAAGTTTGAATATTTTCTGTTTTGACACAAACGTAGATATTTTCTAAGAGTAGTGATCATAAATTGATCCAAGATTCCTATAATTTCCCTGTTATTCTCACTCTTCAACAGCAATCTTAATGAAAGGAAACACAATACAATTATTTCTAACCATAACTCTACACACTACATAACTTGCACCCCATTAAACCAGCCAGTGTTACTTTGACAAACGATGGCCATTGGTCATTTTTTTTTAACATGTGAGGCCTTTGGCTAATTGAGCAGCTGGGGACAAAGGCAACGTATTGATGCAATTCCATAACCTCCAAGTATCCTTCATAAATAACATCATGTTTCATGTAACCACATGCGTCAGTGAACAAGCTGATTGTGTAATACTGCCTTAAAGAAAAGTTCCCATCATATATTAGACAAAGAAAAAAATTAAAAACACTGCTGCCTTAATTACACTATTTGAACCACTGAAAATAATATTATGATTAAAAGAGAATATTTAAATGCTGTTATGTCTTGTATGCACTATAGTCTTGATTTAAATAATGAGAATTTAACTAGTATGCTTGACTAATGTGTGCAAATGAATAGTGAATCAATGATATTGGTGAAACACTAATCATAAAACAAAGACCTTGTAATATAAATGCAAAGGTGAATGTTTCAGAGGGTATTTCATGCTCTCACTTTGTCAATCTCAGCACAGAAGGGGACCGTGTAATAGAATTATACTCTAATGGTGCTGTAGGCAGAGATACAGGCTTCATCTGACATGCTTTCAGGAAATGGACCTAACAGAATTCTGCAAGCTGCACTACTGTATCAGTGATAGAGGTAAAAGTATCAGAATTGAATAACAGATGCTTTTTAGATGCCACAGATGTATTAAGACATGATATTCAGTGTGATAAATCAGATGCTCCATTACCGTCAAAATATAAAAAAAACTATTTATGATCCAATTAACTATTTGATATCAGCCAGTGTATCCCAATACTGAAGTTAGTGAGTATCTACTGTAGTACTCACTGTGTATCCATATACATGTAGTATTCATTGTACAGAGCCAGAACCTGAAATTCAACCCTAAAGCCCTTGAGTATGACTCTAGAACCACAGTGATGGACAGAAAGAGGTGAGAAAGCTAAATTTATCTGAAATGCACCCGTTTCTCCCCAGAGAGAGTCGTGAGCATCCATCTGCACTGCCAGCTGTTCATCTTTCAACTCCAGTATGCTCTTCACCACCTGCAGGAAAACACAATTTTACAGTCTTTTGTATTGCTGGCTTTTTTTTTTTGCTGAAAGAAAACCAAAGCACCCACAGACCTTGACGATAGCAGACAGCAAACTGCGTCTAATACAGTACATTCTCTACATGGAATAAAGACACCATGATTTACAATAACTAATTTCAGCAGCGTTAAAAATGTTTTTGTTATTAGGACCTTGATCTGATACCTACCTGTGTGTGTCCCACACTAGCTGCAGCTGTAACTGCTTGCTGTGCTGCCTGTGTTTTTCCAGTGACAGTCTCACTGCTGTGGTGCTGCTGTGGATCAGTGTGGGTCTCTGCTCCCCAGTCCTGGCCCAGCAAGATGCTTATGATTTCTGCATGCCCCTTCATTGCGGCATGGACCAGGGCACACTGGCCACTTTTATCAGCATGGCCCACCTGGCACAGAGAAGTAACAAAAAGACTTACAGTACTGGTACTGACCAGTGCCTGTAATAAACTGGCCTAGATCAGGTCTGTTTATGTCATGTGTTTCCTAGAATAGATCCTGAAATTGTGATGAATGTACATTAAAACCAGACGGTTCATGATGATCACTGGTGTAAAAGTACTGACAGACAAAGTGTGCTGCCATGGTGATTGTACAGGTCACACCCTCCACAACTATATTTGCCGCTCTTGCTCACTGACCTTGGCTCCTTTCTTGCAAAGCATGCTGACAATGTCGGCATGGCCTGCTGCAGCAGACAGACAGAGAGGAGTCATGCCACTGTCAGTGGTCCCATCTACAGGAGCGCCCATTTCAAGCAGCAGAGCTACCATCTCCACATGTCCCAGGTGGGCATGGACAGCTAGGATAGGAGCATGTCCTACCACCTCTGTACACCAGGTCACGCTAGCACCACCCAGCATCAACAGGCGACTTACCTGCAATATAGTGAATAACATTTCTGTAAGATTATATAGTTGTGTGTTTGACTGTTTTGTAATTCGGAGCAAGTGTATGTCACCTTGATGTTAGGTGTGTAAAGGTTCCTTAGGGAGGCCACTGCAGCGGACAGAGTGTCTGTGCTGCAGTTTACCCACATTGCCTGTAAAACGCTGGAGGACACACCTGTCTTCTTGCTCAGACCCTGTGATTGTGTGAGACAGACACAGATAGACAGACATGGATGGAGAGAGACAGAAAGATTAAACTTGCTCAGATGGGCTCAGTGGAGCAGACTTTGAATTACATCCCAGGAGAATAAAGCAATATGCACAGAATACAAGCCATGCATGTAAACAGTACAATATTTACTGTACCGTGGATGTTTATGTATAAGAATTGTGCTAACGTGTGTGTATGTGTGTTTGTGATGGTAAGGTTAGGAGTGCACTATCATTTGTGTGTGTTCCTGTGCAATAATCTGCAGTAAGATGCAGAATCTTGTTCACGTGAAGCCTTTGGGAATCTCACAGATTTGAAAGGTACAATCCGTTTCACTTAGAAACCTACATAAAAAGTTATACACAGTGTCACAGTTCTTGTTACCTTGAATATGTGAGCCTTGAGGATGTGGTGTCCCAGTTCCATAGTCTGCTGCCGATTCAACTTGCCCTCCTGTCTTGAGAACATGAATGCCAGGAGAGCATGGCCGCTCCTGTACATATACACACAGTTGCTTGTCAGAAATGGCATGTGTGGATTTAATCTAATTTTACAAATGACTTGCAGTATAATAATTTTCTGCTGTATGATGACTTTTAGCATCACCTAGGGTCACAGAGGAAGTCTGTGCTTTCCCCATCCGCTCTCCAAACTAACCACTCTCTTAAGGATGGATGACACAGCATCCGTGTGCCGTCTCTGCGTCTAACCTGAAAAGACAAATAGTTTTATAAATCGAAAGACACAGTTATTTCATATGACTCATTTATTGTCCTTTCACATGCTGTAAACCGTTTAGATAAAGATGCACTTTAAATTGTAAATGCAAATGTTGTACTTTGTAGCAAAATAAAAACAACTTTCAAACCAAAAAACCTGAATCATTATGTACCCTTCCGCAGAGTCATATCAAGTCTTACCATGAATCCAGCCAGACTGTCTAATCTCTGCTGGAAGTCCTTCCACTCAAGCTCACCCCTCACACTGCCTGCATTCAGCGCCCTGAACATTTGTTCATCAGTCAGTGGGTGAAGAGACGCCAATGCCACATTTAGCACCGAAAGTACCCGTTCAAAGACCTCCTTATCTGGAAAGCTCACACGGCACATCAGCAGGTACACCTAACAGATAATTATAAGTAA
>OMLM01002261.1:7900-19236 GCA_900302695.1 Helostoma temminkii | reverse complement strand
CCCACAGCACACTCAGTAAATAACAGTATTTATTGACAGTTGAATATTAGATGACAGCATGTATGTGGAGAAGCAGTACACTGTGCTTGTTTTACTTGGAGGAGACACTCAGGTGCAGACCAGTGCACTGTGGTTTGCAGAAGGCGCTAGACGCATTAGCAGAGACAGAGTGAAAGGGTTGCAGGGAGTCCATGATTTGTGTCATATTTTCTTGTTGAACTCAAAGCTGAATGCTGTTTAGTTGGCATTAGTGTTCAGCTCAGTCATGTTCATGTAGCACCCGCTTTTCACAGGCTGCCGATCTGAGCTGTGAGGCATGAGAGGGAAAGCAAGTGAGACATTTATACGGAGGAAGGGAGAAATAATGAAAGGCATAAAGAGGAGACTGTAAGAAGTTAAGAGGTTTAGATAATGAGAGGAACAATCAGAGGGATAAGAGAGGGAGGCATTGAGAGAGGGAGAGTGAGAAACTACAGATCTAGGTCAGAGAGCTAAAGCAGTCAACACATCAGTGGAGGAAGGGATAAACAGGCCTTCTCATGCTGAAGTGAACAGATCAGGAAGGGAGTGGGTCATCCCTACTAGAGAGACAAGCTGCAACTCTCACTGTATGTCTGTGGTTATGTCTATTATGAAAGGAGTTGGCTAGAATTAGCAGCTACTTAGCTTGGACTAACTGGAGGCACTTAGATAAGTGAGGCTATGCCTACAACACCTCTAACATTAGCAAAACTCATTTTAATACCTTGTTTAGTCTGCACACAAATAGAGATATATTAATAAACATGGAGGTAGATGTTGCTTGCACATGGTGCTGCAAAAAACAGTAAACCATAGTCATTTCCTGTCAGCAGATGTGCTGACTATGGTTAGAAATTACAATAAGTCATCTTAAAACCACATTTTGTCATTTTTAGATTTAGTGTCATTTAAATTATGTTTGGTTAGAATGATGATAAATGTTTAGCCATTCTATGCTAAGCTACGCTAACCACCCCACTGCTGTAGTTCCAGCTCCAGAGAGCGGCATGAATATTCTTATTAATCTCTCAGCAGAAAATCAAATAAAGGTAAATGGTTTTAGTGTGTAAAATGTTGGCCAGAAGTGACACCCCAAAGTTTGTGTTTATGGTAACATCTTCAGATTGTTTTGTTGGACCAACAATCCAAAATCCAACTAAATCTTTGATGGTTTCATGATCGTTCAGCAATTCACTATATAATTTTTCATCCTGCATTGCACATACTGTGCTGGTAACTGCATTGAAATGACTGTTTAGGTTGACATTCATATAACCAAAGCTCACCCCCAACCCATCTATGACTTTGCAAATAAATGAAGAGGGAGAGGACAAAGAAAGAGCACAAGATGAAGATGAACAGTCAGTGCTAATTTCTTTCTGTTGCTCCTTTCACGCTTGGTCATTTAATAAGGCTGAATGACATTACTGTGCCACGAGGGAAGGAGAAATGGAAGGAAGGAGGTTGTCAGGTGGCTCAGAGCAATGAATCTTTATCCTGCTCTGATGATATCCATGTCTAATATCTATTTGACACATTCTCTCACGCTCTCTTAGTCACTCTCAAACTTCCTCAATCATCTTCTCTCCCTCCCTCTTCACATCTCTGTGTGCACATGTGTGGGTGTTTGTAAGAGTTCTTCTGTGTGTGTGTGTGAGTAGTGGAATAAAATGATTTTGTATTTTGAATGTGTGTGTGTGACAGGGAGAGATTGTGGTTTATAAATGCCTGTAATTCCTTTGTTGGTCTTCAACAAAGCCAGGCCTTGTGCTCGTGGAATTGGGGCAGTCTGATCCTAATGAGAAATCCCTGTTCAATCTTTCCAGCTCTTTTACTCTCACAGAATCTGGACTCTGTGAGAGAGCAAAGGAGAGAAAAAGAGAGACTGATCACAGTGTTCAACCATCCAGTGGTGCTTAGTTTGCATTGTGCAGTGCCGGATTGTGACACAATGAATTATCATATTAAAACCCTGACTTTCTTTTTAGCAATAAATCAGCAAGTTTTAAAGTTTTTCAATTCCAGTGGAGCTTTTTAATGAAAAATTTAATTTATGACTTTAAGTTTCCTTCATTCAGGGGCTTCAGCAGATATTAATGATGATGTGAATGTTGTTAAAATGACCAGTCATCTTGTGGTAACCCACTGAGTGTGCTAGAGTTGAGTATGTGCAGCTTTGACAGTGTGATCGTATCCTCGCATTTAAAGTTGTTGTGGTTTTTGAAGGTTAAGAAAGCAGTTCAGAAAATATGTGAAAGATTTTGTCATACTCGTGCAGGAATTATGTAATGTTGATTTTAACCTTTTTAATATTGACACCTATAAGGTCTTAAAAAGTGAACTTATTACACTAATCTTCAGTTTGATATCCTGTCCTGAAATGTCCACAGTAAGGAGTGAAGTCATCCCTTTTTAGCTCAGTGTTGTGTTCAGTAATCAGTTTTGCTACTTTGCAAACTGTGAGTGTAAAGGCACAAGCATTGAGCTTTCCTAGAGTATTTCACAGTTAGTGGCTTTGTACTGTATATTGAGTAACCTATTCGCAAGCTGTTCATCACGTAAAGTGAGTTTTGGAGAGCCTGTGGGCTTAATCGATCTGTTAAAACGACATAAAAATAGAATGTGAAGCTGTGAGAATGACAAATGAACAGTGGCAGGGTGTAGAGACTAACCTGGTACTATAAACTCACTACTTCAACTCAATTGCAAAACCAATGTAAGCACCAACAAGTTTTAGCCACTTTTTACTGCAGCATATCCACTTTTTGCTTGAACATTCATTATCAGAATGGTCTTCGATTAAAAGCCCTCAGCAGGCACTTTAGAGCCAGACCCTTAATGCCATCTGGTTTACAGCAATTTTACCAGGAAACACTCCTGCCCTTGTTTGGCTTATTTGTTTGTTTGTTTGTGTGTGTGCGCTCATCGCTGTGCATGTGTGTATGCATTTGTGTGTTTGTGCAACTGCTGCTAAGCAGCTCAGACTGTAACATGGTAATCATTTGAGTCCAGACAGGTGGAAGCAATAGCCTTCAGTGGTTTTAGCGTCTCTAGCCCTGTTAGCTTCATTAGCTAATCACAACCACAGATGCCCTGTTGCAAACAAACCACTTGGGCTTTCTATTTGCCCCTGAGCTGGTTCCTCTCCTCTTAGCTTCTCCAGGCATCTTCTTAGCCTTAATATTGCATAACAGTGTTGAGTTTGTGAACTGGCCTCCGTTTTCGTTTCTCTCTTATGTGATAGCTACCTCAGACACTGTAAAATATGTATTGTCTTAACTGAACATTGCACTGACTGGATGAGAACAAGTCGTATCACAGCGACATAGTGGGATGTCCTTTTGACCTAACTGTCTAATGCAAGTGCTGTCGTGTTGTCAATTTAAATCCCATCAGAGACACCATTTGTCTTGCTTTCAGCTATGAACTACTTGCAATCCATAATTTTTGACCACATTATTGTAAAGTTTACTTGCATACATTAGATATATCTTAAAGTTCAGACATTAAATACACTTAATGGCCGTAATGTTGCGGTAGACAGAGGTCCACGTGGGAAAAATTGACAGAAGTCATAACGCACAGTGCATTTGCGGCTTGATGCGCATGAGGCTGCGTAGGAGCACTCAGGTCAGAGTGCCCACGCTGACCGCTGCCCACCACAACATTAAAACCTTCAGGTAGCTTTAATGTTGTTGTTGATTAGGACACCCTGAATTGGGTTTCTTCACTGTCAAGCATCTTACAAAGACTTTTAAATGTCCCAAATAGACTGGTGAATTAATTTGGGAATAGTATCTGATTAATTTCCAATGTTATGGATCATTATTATAAAGTGGTTGGGTGACCTTATGCTCACATCTAGAGAGGATGACATCTATAGCATTTTTGACCAGACTATGGATTTACATTAAAAAGGGAAAAACATGTCAGTATTTTATTCTTTAAAGATTGATGGCAACATATTGTTTATGTGGATTAGATATATGCACATAGAAATACTGTACACATGTATATATGCAGTGATGTGTTCCTTGAGAAAACTGTAAACTCTCAAATAGATATTGACAATCCTCTCTTCTTTTTTGTCTTTCTCCTCTATGTTCTTCATCTCCTCGTCCCTGTGTCTGTCTGTCTACTTTCCTCCTTCCAACAGGGTCGCCATGTTAAGACAGGGCAGCTGGCAGCCATCAAGGTCATGGATGTCACCGGGGTAAGACACACACACAAACACGGTACACACACTCGGACATATGCTCCCACATGCACACACATATCCATGCACAGCAAATCATCTCAAGCGATTATACCGCCATCAACCATGTCATCTAATTATGAGTGATGAGTCAGTGCTGTCATGTGTGTGTGCGTGTAGCCACGTTTATGTGTGATGTGGCAGAGAGGAAATGAGAACAGGACTATTGCCATGGTAATATTAGCTGGAGGTATTAGGACAACAGTGTGGTCTCAGGCATGTCTATAAAGCAGGAGAGGATCTCAGCTATATTTAGAGATCCTCTCACCCTACGCCTCCCTGTCAGCACTCAGCTGCCAGCAAGACAATGAAGGCCTGAAGGAACGAAGCAACAAAGGAACTAATGCATTAATAAATGAACAGGAGCATGAATGAATGAATGAATAAAGAAATGAATGTATGCAGGAGATTGTGTGAAAATGAATGAATGGACAAGTTACCAAAAGAATAGAAGTAATCAAGAATGAATGATCAAGTGAATGAAACCATGTATGAATGGCATCATTTGTGACAAAGTGTGAATAAATCTGCTTAAATACAATAAAAATGAATGACTCTATTAAAATTAAAAATTAAATGAAGGGAAAATGCATAATTGCTAACTAAATAAGCTGCTACTGTACAAAATCAGCTTACTAAAACTAAAGAGTGTCTTTGTTTTCTTCACCATTGAGCACTAAATTGAAGTAATCAAGGCATTATTTTCTGACATTGCAGATTATGAATAAGAAATAACATTTTTAAATGAGCAATAACTGCCACCATAACAACTTGTTTCAATTAATTTATTTTGGATTTTGTGGCAGTAACCTTTTAAAACAAAAGTAATTAAAAAGTAATGATGTTATTGTGGATAATGTAGAAGCCAGCTGTGTGCTTTCAGAATTTAAAGGGATTTAAAATGCAAATCCATCGGCAACTTTGCTCCATCACCATCCTATTAAGATGTTTGAGGAGTCACAAACAGAGACTGTGGTTTAATTCCTGATGATTTTTCTTGTTTCATCTGTGTCAGGATGAGGAAGAAGAGATTAAAGCAGAAATTAATATGCTGAAGAAGTACAGTCACCATCGGAACATTGCCACCTACTATGGAGCTTTCATCAAGAAAAACCCTCCTGGCATGGACGACCAGCTATGGGTATGGCATTGCATTTTTTTGTGTTTGTGTGTGCTTTTTGAATTTTTGTGTGCAGGAAACAGAATGTGGCAGGAAGTGAAGATGGTTGTAATCTTGGCAGAACAGAAAGAAGTTGGTTTGCATTTATGAAAGGAGCAAGTCTGCAGTTAGTTCCTGCATGCAGTGACTGTAGGATTGTGTGCACTGAAATAATGTAGCCCTATATAGATGAGTGTTTTGCAGCCTGGCTGGCTGCTGCAATAAATCATGTATGTGAACTAAGGGAGTTCTCTCTTCTCTGATCCTGTGGCATTAATCACACAACAACGAGAGGACACACACAGGCAAACATACGCATACACACACAGCAGCCAGATCTGCTGTTTGCATAATTCCCCCTGAGTCAACAGCTGCCTGTTTTCCCTGTGTGCAGTGTATGTGTGTTAACTGCATGCTGTATGTTAACATGCTTTTACATGTTTCCTGTTTATGCATTTATGAATGTATTAGTTTTGTGTTTGCATGTTTCAACGATCCTCCATAGCTTGAATGAGTGGGATTTGACTGTTACTTGCCATCTTCCTCTCTCTCTCTGTAATCCAGAGTGATGATGAGGATGAGCTTGAAGCAGAGCCAGAACTGTCCAGCTGAACTTTTGGCCACAAATCTCCATGGATGTAATGTTGGGAGAGGATGAAAGAGAAGTGTAGAGGCGAAGGCAGCTAAAGATAGAGGACAGGGGTGGACAGAAAGGACATGTTGTGTATAGGTCAAGAGATGGATTTGATCTCGTGACCACACTGATTCGCTTTATGCCAGTAGTATCTTGGTTTCTGTGGAGTGTGTGCTTGTAAAGTGAGAGACAGACAAAGAGTCTGTTCAGTGTTTGCATTGCCTTATTTCAATGTCTCTGTAATGTTCAACATGCTTAGAAATAACATATTTGTTTATAATATTTGTCATATTTTAGTTGGCCAATAATTTGATATTCATAATTCATTTTTCAATACTAACACTTGTAACTTCTCAAATGGTAGAGCATTGGCTTTTTTATCATATTGATAATGAAAATAACTGAAGTAATTGCAGCCCTGTTTTCAACGATGACAATAGTTTTGTTTTTACCGCTGATGTATTCATTGGTCCCTTATAGTTTTGCAATTTGAGACATGCAAGTATAAATCAAACACTGAAATTTGTTTGAAGAAAGGAATTTCACAAAGTATTGTGGAATTCCTTAATAAACAAATAAATGGAGTATGATTGTTTACTAGCTCCTTGCTTAAAAAGAGTTATTGTCTTGTCTGGGACAGTCCTAGAATTGTAGTCTTTTGCAGAACCGTCAATAATCATCTTTGTACTGTGTGTGTGTAGCTGGTCATGGAGTTCTGTGGGGCTGGCTCAGTGACAGACTTAATCAAGAACACCAAGGGCAACTCTCTGAAAGAGGAGTGGACCGCTTACATCTGCAGAGAGATTCTCAGGGTAAGTGGCCATACTGGTAATGCAGATCTTAAACTTCAGTTAAGTCATGGGTACACAGTGTTACAATCCTACACCTGTGTCAACAAGTAAGCAATGACTGTGTGCAAATTGTCAGAGACAGAGAGAGATAATGTCTTTCTTCATAATTAATAAAAAAAAACTGTGGGAACTGTTTGACACTAACAACAGTTTACAAGAAAACGTTTTTCTTCATTTACTCAAGCAGGTGTTGCTAATAAAAAAATAAACAGGCATGATTTGCCAAAAATTCTATTTTAAAATTTATTAGTGCAGTTTAGGGAATAATGACAGAGTTATAGGAAACTATCTGAATTATTTTGATAATTTTGAAAGCCGTACTCCTAATGTAACTGTATATTCAATCTTTTTACTTGTTTGATTTCAGTTGAAGTTTTTGAGCTAATAAAGGAAATTTGAACAGGAACTAAACGTAATCTTTATGTCTTTCTGGCAAAACTTGCTCTAGATAATGACATGTGAATGGAAAAATGCATTATTGACATGCATAGCTTTGTGTACATGTTTTAGTTCCACACTAACCGCCATTCTGTTTTATTGTCATGGTTCCTCAAACTACTTCCTTGTCCTGACATAGGTGCAGCATGTTCCAACCTGTCTGGCAAGGAGGAGGTTAATACAAAGAATAACAAAACAACAACCACAACACTAACAAAATCTTAAATTTTATGAAAAAATGAAAAATTGATATCATATAATAAGTTGCTTCTAAAGGATACCAACAGCCATAATTCATTGATAACAATCTTAGCACAGACACAGAGCATTTGTTTGATAGCCATCACCAGTTGCTGGCTTGTGATGATGTCTCCGTTTTGTTTTGGATTGATGAAAAGCAGTGAGTTGATATCGTGCGTATTCTTCCACATCTTATCTCTACCATCTCTTGTTGTGCATTTTTGTGTGTTGAGGGTCTGAGCCTCAAACATTGAGCAGTGATTTCACTGCATCTTGTCAGTTTTACGCAGTGCTGCTCTGAGCTTAGGCAACAATGACTTCCTTTCGTGCTTTTTTATTTCTTCATTCCTCATCTTGCCTTACTCTCTGCTCTCTGCTTTCTCTCTTCCTGTTATGATTTAGACATTGCTCTTTTTTCCTGTCTGCATCTGTCCCTACAGATATCTCTTTGTCTATTTGTCATTGTTTTATTGTTTTTTTTTATTTTATTGCTATTTCTGTTTCCTGTTTTTCTTTTCCCATCTTCCTTCTCTCCATTTTTAACATTCTTAATCTCTTCTTCACTGTGTTTTGTATTTCAACTTTTCACTTTTTCACTAGAATAATGCTTATTAAATCAAAATACCTGACGTATTGATTTGTTTTTGCATGGTTTTAAGCTGCTTTTCACATTTATACTAACTGAATTACACATTAAGCAAGAAGGAACATCTTATAGGTTTTCAGTATGAAAGCTGAAGGCAGCATGTCACCATTTAAAATGCATTCTGCCTGTGTAATTGCATTTAGTGATATAACATTCAGATCATCTGTGAGAGAAATAATGAAGAATGAATTTCAGGTTGTGTTTGCAGCAGTGATGGTTCACCTAAAATGTCTACCAAAATACTACTGTACAGTCTGATAGTCTTTCTATTACTGTTACTGTTAAAATGTTTTCCCTTAAGGAAAACAGTAAGAGAGAAGGCACACATAGGTTAGAGGTCAAGGTCAACTATGTATGAGCAACCCTGCCAGTTCTGCTCAATGATACCTCCTTTTGGAAATTAGTTTTTTTTATACAATGACAATAATTCTGACTTGGCTCATTGCTTCCTTCCCTCGTGGCATGTCTTTGTCACTATCTGCAGGGTCTGACTCATCTCCATCAACACAAGGTCATCCACAGGGACATCAAGGGGCAGAACGTGCTGCTGACCGAGAACGCAGAGGTCAAACTAGGTCAGTCTGTCATTTAACTTCACTTGACAAAACTGCTTAAGGATTGGGACGGCAGTATAAGGTATAAAGTGCCAGATGGGTGAGGTGTGTGTGTGTGTGTGTGTGTGTGTATGTGTGAGGCTTTTTCGTTTTTATGCTGAAAACCAGCCTACTCATCTCTCTGTAGCTGTGCTACTGTGCAGACTGCTGAAAAAAGGACTCTCTCTTCATCTCTTGCTGTCCCCATGAAACCAGTGGGGAGGGGATTATTAAGTGTGTGAGTGTGTTTGTATAGCAGGCAGACTATTGCAGGATGGGTAATTCGTTCCTGTTTAGAGTCCATTATGGAATTCACTAAAGCCCACTGGTCCGCTTAGTGCATCAGCACACTCATACAAACAAGCACACACAGACAAAACATGCATTAAACGCAAGTGCAGACTATAACCTAGAACTTTGGCTGTGTTTGTGTGTTTGCTTCGTAGTGGACTTTGGCGTTTCAGCCCAGCTGGACAGGACTGTAGGAAGGAGGAACACATTTATTGGGACGCCATATTGGATGGCACCAGAGGTCATTGCTTGCGATGAGAACCCTGATGCCACATATGACTTCAAGGTGCTTTAACAACTTCCTTTTTTCTGAAGTTGTCTGTCTCTTGTGCTTATGTTTGATAATTTTAAACATTCATACACTGTGTCTCTTTGATGCAGAGTGATTTATGGTCACTTGGAATTACAGCAATAGAGATGGCTGAAGGAGCACCACGTACGTATCCAGCAAATAACACACATATCTGCTACATGTCACTTCTTAGTGCTACTGCAGTAGATTGCTGTAATCATGAGTTAGATTGTTTTTCAGTCCAGGCCAATGTAACTCATCTTAAGCCATAATTTTAATGAAGGCCAAGGAGTGGATATAAAATTGGTTGTCAAATTTCTGGGCGGCCATCCAAAACCCTTACAGCATAATATCAGTGTTTGCTGTATCTTGTATTCATTATCTTACTCCTAGATGTGTTTTCACACAAGCATTATGATTAGAGACGGCAGAACTTGTTTTCTCCCTCCAGTTAATAAAAGAGCTAGTAAAAAAACTACTTTCTGGTTAAAGTCTGCCAAATCTTCAGAGAGTAATAGATCATAGTAATCATGAAGAACATCATTTAATTTAGTCAAGGTTGTCCAGTTCTTGTTCTAGTCTAGGATGATATAAGATGCTGCAAGAGGTTATTTCAGTGAAATGAGAACTAATTCCAGTTAGCTTTATATGCATGATTGTTTTTAGTTCATTCACCCTCACACAGCTGTGTTTAACCCTCTAGCATTATGTGACATGCATCCAATGAGAGCCCTCTTCCTCATCCCACGAAACCCTCCACCCAGACTCAAGTCAAAGAAATGGTGAGTGTATATATAGCTATTTTAACCAAATCCCCATAATCAGGTCAGGCATATGCTGGATTACAATGGGTTGTTCATTTGTGTGTGGTTTCAGGTCGAAGAAGTTCCAGTCTTTCATAGAGAGCTGTCTGGTGAAGAGCCACGGCCAAAGACCCAGCACAGAGCAGCTTCTCAAACACCCTTTCATCAGAGACCTGCCCAATGAGAGGCAGGTCCGCATCCAGCTGAAAGACCACATCGACCGCACCAAGAAGAAGAGAGGAGAGAGGGGTAAGAAAGAAGAAGCATTCTAGACTTGTGCATGTACAAATTTTAACATAGATGTGCACGTGCATTTACACACACGACACAGCAACAGTTTAATTTAGATGTTACACTTGATATGTGGTGACAAGCAGGGTTTAGTGGTCATTAAAGAGACTTTCCTCTATTTTTATAATAGCTGCAATACTGTACTATACAAATCGTACTCTACAAATGTACCCTTCTGTTTCTAAGCTAAACTTAAAGTCTGCATGCACTAGCTTCATATTTACATGTGCAGTACAAACATGGGAGTGGACTTATTTGAATCTCTTGGTAGTAATCAAATAAACATAAAACTTAACAGAAATTATAAATGTATGTACAACAAATTTTCAAAGGTGTCAAACTATACTGCAGCAGGTCTACCTGCTGCAGAATACCATCTGTATTCAGTGTATATCAGTGCACACAGAAACCAAAAAAAAATGGGGCGAGCTAGACAGATGCAAATTCTCACACGAATGTTCTGTCACATTCATGGTTCTATGCGAGGCGGGAAGTTAAAGTCACATTTCCTTTCCACTCCACCACGTCACACAAATGCACACTCTGAGTATCTGAGTGATAGACTGACACTTGCACACACAGTGGCAGCAGTAAGAAGCACATTAACCGCTTCAAGAAACAACATTACTGCAGGGTGGACGTTGTGATGATGTATAGAAATGTCTTGTCATTGTAGACACTGTAGCTTTTTCCAGCTGCCACTTTGTCACAATTGGTGGACTGGTCCATCTCAGCAAGAACTGAGTCGCTTCAACAATCGTTATGCTTTAAGTCCTGTTTGACTGAAAGTGCTCTGAGCAAATGGTCTGCACATCGCTACAC
>OMLM01002260.1:204296-216237 GCA_900302695.1 Helostoma temminkii | reverse complement strand
GGGGGGAGCAATAGGAAGCATAAATGGAAAATGATTTGGCAGAAAAGGATGGAAAAAATATCAATTAATAAGGATACTTGCAATCACAGAGGGAAAACAGAGAAAACAATTTAAGTAAAAGGAAACTGCATTGAAGATTTTACCTTTTATATGTTGGCAGATGGTCAAGTTTGTCACCCTTGAGTTTTTCTCTTTAAATACAATATACTACAAATGCCTTAAGTCTCCAGTGTTGCGGTTTGTTTAGATACATGTAAATTGTTTTTTCTATCACACCGCCTGCTGTGCAGTCAGGGAAAGAGTTTAGGTTTCAAAGACGAGAACAAAGACTTTGAATAGAGAAAGGAGTAAAAGTAGAGATGAAGAAATAGTCTGGATAATATGAATAAGAAAGGAAGACAGAAATAAGTAAAAGTAAAGAGCAGAAGCTAACATGAGGAAAATAAAGATAGAACTATATTACAGCAGCAGAAGAGAAAGTCACTCAATACTAATTAAAAAGCCAAAAGAGAAAGTCAAAGGGCACAGTCACCAAATATTAGTTAAGAATCAGAAAGATGCTAATAGTAAATGAAAAACTACACTGGGTAGAACTAAAGAGAAGAATAAAGTTAGTGAAGTTCAGAAAGTGCAGAAAATAAATACAAGAAAGACCAAGACTAAATTTTAAGTTTTCTACAGTGGTGCAAGAGAAGAAAGACAGAAAGAGAAGAAGTAAAAGGCTAGAAAGGAAAAGTAAACAAACTAAACTGGAGAAGCAGCACAAGAAGGAGAGTGATTAAATAGAAGAAAAGATGCTGTTTCAATTTCTCTATAAGGCCTAATGGGAACAATCTAGATACATGCTCAGTAAGATTTATGTATGTAAGTGTAACCACTGATTTCATAAGCAATTATACACAAGTTCTCTATTCCTGGCAGTAGAGAATCAAAAAGCCCAGTGGGCAGTGAGAATTGAAAACAGGCAGGGAAATGATTAGAATCAATAAAGAAGAGAAGAAAAGAAGAGATCAAAAACAGTTTTATTTAAGCACAGCAGCAAAGAGTGCAACAGAAACAAAGGCAAGGCAAAGAAGAAGAAATAATCAACACTAAAGTTAAAAAGCCATTCAACAGTCCGAAGAGAGAAAAAACAGAGAAAAGCAAAGGGTCAAACAGGAAAAAGACATTCCTGCACAGTGGATGGTTCTGTGGTCTCTCAGAGAAGAAGGTCTTTAATCCTCAATTTGTGTCATGAAGCCAACAACCAAACAGCACCCCACAACTGCACATTGACAGGGTTTAAAATAAAACTAGCCCGTGTGGGTAGAGGAGAAATAACTAAACACTAGACAGGCATCGGGCTCATCAGGTAATGAGGTAGAGCCACAAAACCAGAAACTGGACACTGTTAGTCAGGTTTATGGACAGAAGTGAAGAGCAGGCAAAAGAAACAAAAGTCACAGATGCAAAAAAAAAAAACGATAATGAATAAACCTAAAAATGTACAGTGTGAGAGGTAGATTGTTAGAAAAGGCACAAAACACAAATGAAATCCCAACTACATCCAGACAATAATTCCTGTGTTTGAAACAGAGGTGGTAAGTAACTAAGTACATTTACTCAAGTACTGTACAATTTTGAGGTACTTGTACTTCACTGGAGTATTTCCATTTTAATGTTAACTTCTACTTTTAGTCCACTACAAACTAATAAAATGCTGACGTTCATCTATGTATTATTCCCCCTGTCACTAAACGCTGGCGAAAATCAGCCCCACCTTTACTGACTGCTTTTCACGTTAACACGTTTTCAAAATAATTTTCACATTTGAGACTTTGTCACAGTAATCTGGACCAGACTTTACATTTATGTTATCAAAAACATCCAATTTTACACTGTTTTAAATAATGGTGCAGTACTTTTGTACTTTAAGTAAAATTTAGATTATGTACTTTATTGGGTTCTTGTAGTGCAGTATTTTTATAAGGGACTACTACTGAGTTTGTGTACTTTATACACCTCTGGTTTGAAATAATGATACAAGTGTCACAGCTGTCTCTCAGTCTGAATAACTGAACACTGATGTATAACCTCACTCATATGCTCACACATACACACACACACGCAACACACACACTTAAACAGATTTAGTAAAATCACCATCATCAAAAATAATGTTAAATAAATTTAACATTGAACCAAATCGTTTTTGTACAATTCGAACCATGAATCTTAAAAAATCCCATACAGTACTCACAAAAATCATTCTCACAGTATGTTGCACCGCCTATCTTTGGTATGGTTAGCCGTCTACCAACGTCAATACTTTAAATACTTTAAATTCATAAAACAACAGCCCATTAAAGGTTTTAAGAAACCAGCTATATATTAACATCCTCTTGTTAGTTTTTATCAGTAGAATGGACAGTAAGATGGATCCTGCAGTATTTACAACTTCAGTCTGTTTAGTCGCTCGAGGACAGGTTGCGATGGAGACAGAAAGTAACCATGTCCACATTTCCCAAGTTTAAGTATCTCATAACCTGTCCTGCAGCGTCCTTGCATCACCCAGTCGCACAGTTCAAGAGAGACGTCTTCCCCCCGCTGGGTGTCTCAGTACGGGGTGAAGCGGTTGTATCCACCTCTGTACAAACTGGCCTGTTGACAGAAGCAATTAAGCAGATGTTTATACTCTGCAGATGCAACAAGAGCTTTCACCAGAGGCTGGGTGTGTTTTGATTGAGCTCACCATTGTACCAACTCCATATGTTGTCGTTGGTCCAACTGAGTGGTGATAGGGATCTGCAGCTGTGGTGTAAACCCGTCCGTATCTGGACAAAAACATCAGAAGCAGATGTTAATGTCACACAATGTCATGAGATCTAATTTCCACAAGTGCAACCTTAACTTATTTTAGTTAGTTATCAGCCATTAAACATATTATATATGTATTTGTTATGTTTATATTGCAAATAATCTAGCTGCTTAATTATATTGTTCAAAATGTCAAAGCCTTCTCCACTCTGAAATATATTATACTATTATTTTTATTTTGCCTAAATAGTAAAATTGAAATGCACTTAGAGAAATAAAGGACAGATTCAACCACAGTAAACACCCATGTGATAAGTGTGTAACTGTAAAATAAACATGTTGTTAAATAAATTCTCAGAAACAATAACAGTAGTGAAACTCCGGACATGGATGATACATTCACTTTAATGAAAAGAAAATAAACAGTAATAAAAGGTTACTATTTTTATTGCCTGGTTGGAATTAAAATCTATTTAATCTCCATTTTAATTATGTAACTAATTCAATTATTTGTTTGTATCTTCAGTTATATTGTGGCTCATTAGATAACTTGTTTACTGTCTTATGTCAGTTGTGGGGCTCCGTACAACAACCTGTATGTATTGTATGCTGTGCCTTTTTAAGCAAGTAGTTAGTACACAAGTCTGTAATACAGTGCAATACAAAATCTAGGCAAAAACTGAATCCAGTGGTTGTACATATTAGGCAAACGTTGATTTTCAGAAGATTTAAAATACTACAAGTTACATGAAACTAACATTTTGACAAAATGACAAACGCATGTTTTAAAAATTAAGTAATTTAGCAGAGTAAACTTTTCAGTGCTCTCTGCTATGTGATAGGGCCACCGGTCTCTAAACAACCTCAAGTATATTTTGATGCCTCCTTACTTAAAGCCTACTTACAGCTAATATTGTCCTGGTCATTGTATTGGTCTGAAAACAATATAAATCACCTGAAATAAAAGCTATTTGATAATATAAAAAATGTCATTGTAAGGAATAGGCTGGATGTGTATCTGCCTACCCATCACTGTAGGTCGCTGTGGCAGCAGATGCAGATTGAGCCACTCTATATGCTGCTGGATAACCACCCTGCACAAAAACAGGAAGATTAATATAGCAACAAGAGTCATTTAAGTGATTTTAAAGAGGAGTGTGAACGTGTGCAGCTGCTTACATAGACTTCTGCTCCATACAGTCCCTCAGGATACACCACCCTGATAAACATGCATAAAAACATATTCAAATGTTTTGCTTTTCATTAAATAAATGAATCCTGGCTGTCGGGTAAAGAGACTCTTACCCAGGATAGGCCGGCACAGCAGGTGTTGCTGCAGCTGAACGAACTGTGTTGTAGACAGCTCGACCACGACCACGCAGCGCAGATCCCCGATAGGCCAAGGTGGGAGTCGCTACAGGGTACGGGAAACTAGCAACTAAAGAAAGACAGAAGGAAATTAAGGCATTATCTGAGAAAAGGTCAACTGTAAAGTGCTGAATATAGACGTTTATTTACCTGTGTAGAGCTCAGGTGCATACATTGCTCCCATGACGGGGTTGATCTTCCATCCAGAAGCTGCAGAAAAAGAAAAAATTAGTCTCCTGAAGCAGCTGTAAAGTCCTCAGTCCTTAAAACGTTAATTTACAATGATAATGATAAATAATTCGTACTTGAAATTTCCCCATTCACAAGAGGTGTCTGGGGCTTCTTGGTAACTACTCTTGCAGTAGCATTGTTAACCTGAGGAGAAGACAAACAGGAAAAGATTAAAGGATGCTCAAGAATAGACATATATATAATATAATGATGAATATTGATGTGGAAATACAGGGAACTATCACTAACCTCAATCTTTCTTCCCTCCACAATTGTCCCATTCAGCTTTTCTCGTGCCCGATCAGCCTCAGTTGCACTTTCGAAGGTGACAAATCCAAAGCCCTGCATGTTTTTACAGTTACTGTTTATTAGTTTTGTTCATTAAACACCTTTTCTACATTTGTCTCAGCTCTGATAATCTTACCTTGGACCCCCTCTCATTGAAGATAATTTCTACATCAAGGATCTTGCCAAATTGCTGCAAGTGTCAAAGACAATTTTGACATCTTATATTACATTTATATTTTAAGGTTTACAGTAATTGCACAATTTAATCTTCTCAATCAAAAGTAAGGTCAGCATCCTACCCCAAACATCTGGCGGAGGTCTGGGTCTCTGAAGCGGAATGGGATGTTGGACACATGGAGACGTTTCGGTTGGGCCTTACCTGACCCCTCCTCTTCACTTCCACTTCCTGCTCCACCTGCCGATGACACTGACACGCTCAGAGCCTGGGGATCAGAGGTCACAGGGGCCAAAGTGTCCTCCTGACAGTCAGAAAGTATGAAACCAGAGGAGGGAGAGGGGGAGAAGAGGCAAGCATGTGGATAGATGAAGAATGGATGATAAAGAACAAAAACAAAAAGATGGAAAACAAAAATGGGAAGAGAGAATTAGATGAGTTGAATGTGAAATAAAAAAAGGAGAGGGCATCAGTAGAAAAGCAAAGAAAGAAAGAGGAAAAAATAATTCAGTCAATTAACATCTTTCAAAGAATTACAAAGTTTGTGTAAAAATTCAGTTGCATAGCATCACATGGCACTAAGCAAAGATCATCTTCATGAAGTCAAGTGATCCAAACCAAAGTTCAAAGAGCATTCAGCAACCAGTGATCCTTCTCAGGCAATTGTGAGGAGGCGTGAAATGGGCACCATTTTAGTGAGGCATCTTTGAATACATGCCTGTAGGGGAGTTTTAAAAGCTAATGCACCATATACTACCAATAAAGATTATATATGTGACACATATGCATCACTACAGCTGTGGCAATGAGGGTTAAATAAATTTTAAGTCTGTAATCTAGTCTATTATGAGTACTTGTACTATCTAAGCAATTTTATTCATAAAGTGATTAACATACTCATTTAATTTAAATTGCCCCATGCAGAAAAATACTAATGTGCCAAAACCAAAACATTCACTGTCCCACAATGCACCACGATGCTGGTGTGTCTGTTTGCATATGTACAGGTATGTGCAGGTATGTCAACCAGCAAAAAGTTAAATATTTTAAGACAAATCAATGAGTCCAAACAGGAAAAGCTCTGTAAGAAAAATACAGTGAGAGAAAGAAAAAGAAGCAAGAAAAATAATTTTAAAGCAACAAAAGATGACTGGGAAACGTGTTTATGTGTGGAAAAGTAAATGCTGTTGTAAATAAAAATTGCAGTCCCAAGACTTAAGTATTAGCATCATAGTACCAAGAGGCAGATAAAGGAAAGTGGAAAGGCCTCAGTGCAGCAGTGAAGGATAATTAAACCAAAGTAAACAAGGCAGAGAAGGAGCGCAATAAGCTTGAAAAAGAAAAAGGTGATGGGGGAAGGCGAAAAGTGCAGAGACCAAAACTGAACGTTCCACAAGTGTCAGTCTGGGGTCACGGTGCTGCTTTTCTGCCACAGGTTAAAGGTCATTTGTCAAGGGGCATAATTAATACATGAGGAATGACAGAAAGGTACATACACACATTCACACAGAGGAGTGTTTAACAAACACATAAACACACTTAGACTGGCTGTACAGTGGCTAACAACAGACCATGACATTTCTACACACACAGACACAGGCCAGAGTGGAGAGGAGAGGGAGACAGGAAGAGGGGTTGAGTTGGGGGGGGTCATGTCACGATGCAGAACTGTGTTTCTGGACCTGAATGATATTTCAGAGGGGGTAAAGGGGTCATCTGGTCAGCCTCCCCCTTTGACCCCCCTCCCTCCATGGCGATGTCTCAACTTTCCCCGAAATTCAGCACGGACCCAAGTATGTCAGGGGCTCTAGTAATAAAATATATAGATGGGGCCACAAAACACCATTTATGAGAGGAGGAAGAGAGTAGTGCTGCATCAGCAGGACACAGAGCCATGTGCCACACAGATCAGAATAAAACACCTCTGTCTTCATCAGCGAGGAGGAGATACCACATTTTATTTATATATATATTTCATCACATAATTTGTCTAAATTATGTTTTATGACTCATATTTTATATATATGTTCAAATCTGCCAGCAAACCTTTTTGCAGATGATGGTCAAAACATTCAGCTTCAAATTAGCAATAAGAGAAAAAGTTTCTGGACTTTACATTTTTTAGCAAATGCATAAAGGTGTTTTACTATATTATTATAAACTATTAATTATGTAAAACTATTAATGAGTAAGCAGCTTATTGTTGTTGTTTGTAGAACTACACTTTATTTTTTTGGTAGTTAATCTATAAAAAATACATCCATTTACATTTACTATATTCCACTATAAAATTTTGGCTGAAATAATAATGCATTATAATGTAATGTATAATAAAGTACCTCATCTTGTTTTATGTTCAATTTGATTGTGTCTGAAATGGAAGAACCACTAAAAATCAACATACAACAAATGCACATCACTTTTTTTTACGTCTGTGAAATATCCATCAATTTGTTTCATAACTTGATAAATAAGACACAAGGGAGAAGGAAAAGTGGGGGATTTATTTTCAACAACAAATCCTCTGTCAGCTGTCCGCCCACTTTTCTGTACTCAGTGTGAGCGTCATTCCCCTACATGGACATGACAGCGGAGGCGGGGGGCTCTAAATATAGAAGGAAACTGTATCTGGCCACGTTCCTCTGATAGGACGTACTGTATGGATGGACTACCTGTAGCAGCTTTTTGTCACATTAACATCCTGAAGATCATATTTTTGGGTAAATGAAATTCTTGTCAAGATGTGAATTCCATTAACACCTTCACTAACTGTTCTTACCGTGGTGCTGGATGTCAGAGTCTCCGTCCCTTCGTGCTGAGGGCCCTGATAGACCCTGAGCTGGGGATGTTCGGGGTAATCTGAACTAGTATGTGCAGAGCTAAAGTCAAGAGGTGGCAGTCTGCCTGCAGATGTTGGTGGACCTTGACCTGGTGGGGGGTAGGGTGGAGGTGGGGCATAGACCTGAGGCAAGGCAGGGTCGCCACTGCCAGGGCCAGCCTCCTGGGTGGGGCCTCCCTGAAGAAGAGAGAGAGAAGAGGATCAGAGATATCTGATGTCAGAGGTGTAAACAAGCTAACCACCAGCTGTTAGAGCTCCTCAGATTTTACATAGCAACAATTTTTACCAGGTATAATTCTACTGAAATTAATAATGCCCTTTTAAAGGAGACGTTTCAAACAGGACAGCAAAACATTAAACGCACAAGTAAACTGAAAAACTGCTGACAATGTATGAAGAATAGGAAATTAAGGAAGTAAAATGAACTAAACGCAGAGTCAGTTACTAAAGACAGTTTACCTTACAATGGCCTTGAATTCAGTCTGCGATATCAAGTTGTTTTTTTCATGTTTCTATGATGCATATGTTTGATTATATAATGAAATGGTCACAGAAGAACTCTATACCTATGTTTCAATGTGTGTTGATTTCTCATACCTGATTTCCTGAATAGTTAAAGAATTAACTACAAGATGAATATATAGTTCTGTTAGGTGACTCGTTATTGTACTAATGATACAGGCTTTTAAAAAATACTGTTTTATGTCCATCAGCTAGGTACAGACAATAATTTAAACTCTACTCCACCGGTTTTACACATCTGAGAGTATTACCTCACCTGTGTGACACTGAAGCTTTATAAAATCTCATATGTTAGATCATCTATCATAAGAGCTGTGTCAGATTAGACTTGTTAACAGAAAATCATTTCTGATTTTCAAACGTATCCAGTGTTTTCTGTCTGCTTTACCTTAACTCAGGATCTTGACCTCTGCTGCTTCCATTTTGCCAGTTTAAACAAATATATCAGTATCTTGTGACTCCTCCAACTTAATGAACCTGCTAAATCATTGTAGTGCCTAAAGAAGCACATCTGCACACTTAATGCCAACCAGATGTGAAAAACAATCCAAGTCTAATTTTAAAACAGTTTGAGTCATGCACCAAACAGACATGTAAAATTGCTCAGATTTAAAGACTTGCTTCTTTCCTTTGTTTTGCATCATTGCAAAGCTCCTGAGCTTAGTGTTGAGCTTAGTTACAGCTCAGCAAACAGCTATCAGAGGCGTTCAGGTTTGACTCACTGATTTAGACTGGTTCACACTTTGCAGTACCCATAGTTTCCTGAAATTACATTATTATTTCATTAAATACATTTTAAAAACTCAGTGTCAAAGTTAGAAAAACAGTCACACTTCAGCTGCTACACTTACACATAAGAACACATGCCATCTGCACAGAAACAGAGGCAAACCATCATCACATGCAGCTCTACTACAGATGAATAAAGTGCTAAAAGCATTGTCTTACCCCTTTACTGCATTTCTCGATCTCTGATGCATTGTACAACAGCTGCTGCATGTTTTAATGCCAGCTAACCACCCGCCCACCGCACCATAAGTTCTACTCATCCACCAATCAGATCAAATGATTGCCAGAGCAAAAGGGAGCGGGTGGGCCACACCAGCTGTGGTCATGTGTAACTGTCAATCACATCGCACCCCCCACCCACCCAGTATTTGCTTCACACACACACACACACACACACACACACACACACACACACACACAACCCAGACAAAGTATTTATGAAAGCAGGAGCTCCTTCAGTTGTGGGACGGTATATCACTAAAGTTCGTTTGACAGTTTTATTACTTAACACTGAAATACATTTCTTTAACAACTAATCCTTGACTACATTCTCATGGCATTAAAGCATCCTAATGTAATGTGGAGTGTGTTGCTTACACTTTACATGCATACATTTTGTTTTACATTGTAATTTCATCCAAACTCTGATGGATTCATCATTCATCCAGTCTTTGACTAGTAATATGTGTGGCTCCATGCTCAAATATTTAAGAATTATAAACACTACTTTGGTGTCAGTAAAGTGCAACCAAATAGGTATTTAAATCAAAGTTATAGGACAATAGAGTAACTACTTCCCTATACAGAAATATTGACTCTTGAACTTAAATTTATTATTGTGTGCATGTGGAATAACCACATTATATCCTGCTGATGTTAGTTAAAGACTGAACAGTGTTTCAGAGACTATGAAAAAACAGTATCTAAAAATATTCATACAAAAAAAGAAGCATAAAAGGCTCCTTCAGCCTGTGAGGAAACATATAATTCTTGAAAATCCAACACAGAAAATTCCTCACAATTGCACAGCTACAGATTGAATTTCCCTTCAGAATATAATCACATTGACAGAACATCCACTCAGAACATTCCTTAAAATGATCTTTATTTCTTAACCCTATAAATAGAGATGAACCTTGAAATAAGTACCTTCCTTACAAAACAATTTAAATAATAAATGGTCACTTTTAAATAAAGTCACATTTGTATTCTTAACAAATCACCATCATTATCACCAAACTGGAATTTTAATATTACGACAAAAAATGAAAATGACCTTATAAATGTAGTGATAATGCAATGTGCATGGGATATTTTAAAACTGAATATAATTATATTATTTCTGAACGACCCTAAACGTAAACCAATTTACTGATATAGTTCTAGTCTTAATTATATTTCCACTATCAAAACTTTGACCTAAGATAAAAAAAAGTTTCTTACTAAAGTGTTAAATTTACATCTACACGTTGACTTCCAAGCCAAGTGCCACAAGGTTGTCAGCCAGCTTGGGGATTTAAAGGATATATTATAATTAAAACTATCTCCTCTGTCATATCACACTATCTCATATATCTCTCTATCACCTGTTGCTTATTAGACGTGAAAAATGAAAGAGATGAGAAACTGAAGAAGCACTGATTGTGGATCAAACTCTAAATTTCCTTACTGCAAACATTAAAACAGTGTAGCTGCTGCTAGACAGTGCATCAGGCCTATCTCTTGTTTATTTAGTCATATCAGCATTTACCATCAGACACAGGCACAGCCATTGCTCTCTGTGTAATGTGACGTTAACCACAGCAGCCATGTCTGACTCTCTCGCCCCCCTTCACAGATAGAAAAGTGGCAGAGGCGTAAAGATAACACAGTCTGTTAGATATCACTGTCTGCCTTCCTCTCTCCCTTTATATTCCCGCAGACCGTAACTTCCAGGCCCAGAGCCTTCAGTATCACTGTGTCAGCAGAGTACAGACACTGTGCCTCGCTCTTCTCCTTGCAGGCTTTTTTTTGTTTGCCATTTGTTCCTTCTTTCTCTCACCTCTTCCCTCAGCTGTCGGTTTGTGGTCGGAGGTCAACAGCCCTGAGCCAGGTGCTTGCTGGGACAGCTGCTGCAGAATTTACGCTCAGACGAAACTAACTGCAGATGTGGCCTTTCAGTAGTGCTGGCCAAGATACAAATGCTAGCAACATGCAGCTTATTAAATGAAACTTAATCCTTTTTCCATTCTTTCATTCACTTTTACACGTTTAAGTCTATGGCTGCTGCAGTTCCCACACGATACTCTAAAAAGAAATGTTGTTGTTTCATCAAACTGCTGAAGAAGCAGTTAGTCCAACATTTTACTGTAATAATTAATGAAGACGTGACAGGAAGAAAACCTTGAAAATTTGTGTTTTCCTTATTTTGATTTCTACCTACACCTGTTTTGTCAAGTTTCCTAAATGAGGGAGTATTCAGTTAGCATTATTATGTGGATATTATGCTGCTAAATACTTAATATTTACATATACAAATGTAAAGCAAAATGCACAGGAGGCATGTTTCACACCTATTTTAAGCACAGTTGAGTGCAGAAAACAAGATAAGTGACAGAATTTACTCCTGTGATTATCTGCTCAGAGGAGGAGGCTAAAAATACAGCTGGTGTGAAGCACAGAGACAAGGTAGAGAGATACCAGATGCGTTAAAGCATTAATGGTATGTCAGGGACACTTACACATGCACACACACACACGCATCTTTATTATCTTGTGGGGTTTTTACATTGACTTACATTAATTTTCCTGGAGACTTAGTAAACTAAGTCTTTGTTGTAAAACTATAAAAGATGGTACACACACACACACACACACACACACACACACACACACACACACACACACAGTATTGTACAGCCTGCTGCCATCACTGACCCCAAGGGATTAAACAC
>OMLM01002260.1:189435-204276 GCA_900302695.1 Helostoma temminkii | reverse complement strand
TATTAAATGAACAACACGTTTCGCAATCAGTGTACTTCTCCCAGCTCCCATCAGGCCTCTTTGATTTGTCCTTATTCTAACATCCTCTTTGTGTGATATATATAATATCCCAAATATTTAATTCATGGAAATAAGGGCTCTTCTTCTCTTCTCTCACCTGGTGAATTTAATGTTTTAGGCTTCACATATTTACCGTGGATTATTGAGCCCATAAACATTAATTTGAAATCTAATTTAAATATTTGCTAATTTCTCATATTCTATGCGGTCCTATAAATTGTTACCATAGGGTTCTTGGGATAAACTGGCATCTAGGAAATTATGATGGTGATTTCTGTAAATATTGTAAGATTTCTTGAGTCACCATTCACTCGAGACACCTTTGAAGACTCAAACACTCTCAGCTGCTTTACAGGATAGGACTGTAATGATGCAGGCTTGTGAAGACAAATATTTATGTGATAATTTGGAGTTACAGAAAGGACAAAGGAGAGTTTACCTGAACTATGCTGGGGTAGCATGTGGTTGTCTGTGGGTACACAGGGAGTCCATAAGGTTGGAGGATCACAGTGGGTGAGGAGAGCATAGCCCAGGAGCCACGCGCGGGGAGACCAGGAACGTTAGAAGACAGGAGGAAAAGGAGAAGGAGAGCAGGGGTAAAGGAAGGGATGATATGCACAGAGGAGGTCCCACAAACAGGCTGGAAAAAAAGAAAAATCCCAACAAGAAAAAGAACAAAAGTTCAAAAAATAAAGTTCCAGGAGGGCGAGGGGAAATAACGTTAGGATTATCTAACCTCGCAGATGAGACCAACAGGGAAATTTTTAAAAAAAAGTCCACAAAACAACCAGTGTCCTGTCTGGAAAAGACAGGATATAGAGCAGTGAAAGAAAAAAGCAAGTGAGCTGTGTGTCCATCAGTTGATCATGGAGCCTGACAGACAGAAACACATGCTCAGGGTCTCATTTCAGAGTTATATAAATAGTCACCCATGTCCTTCTCTCTTAGTTTGCCTTACCCTCGCTCTAACACACTTTGTAATGTAAGGTTTCTCACAGGTCGTTGCAAACAGCCTGTTGTACAGTAACAACATATTTACTGGGGCTTCAGTAAACAGGTCACTTGGCTCCTTGTGTACGTTGCTCCAGCGTTTAATTTTGTCACTGAGAGTCATTTTTTTCATGTGTGTGATGACACGAGTCTTATTTATATAATACTCACATATCTGCATGCAACTAGGAAGACACATGTACATTTTAAGCTACTGTTTTAAGCTGTTGTTTTCAGTTCAACCAATAGAGAGCGATAAACGTACCTACTTCCGGTCCGGTGCAGCGGGGCATGATGGGAAATGTAGGACAGTGTCGGGACTATAAAGCAATAGGAACTTCCTTTAACGTCCTCTTTACTGCGTCGGCCTGAACGAGACAGGTACGCGAAACCGCCTCGTAGCATTTCATGTTAGGTCAGATCATTTGGATTTGAACAGTTACGAGTGCTCATACGCAGCGAAAATAAACTTGGGTGTATGGGTGAATATGTTTTTTAAACAACGAAAGCATCATTTTTTGTGGGATTGTTGAACGGGGACGCTAAGCTAACGCTCGGCTAACCTAACGCTAGCTTATCACGCTGAACAACGTGGTGCGGCTGCGGCCTAGTTCGGCTGATTTATTTATAAAATCATGTGTCACTTCGAGTTGTACTTTACCAATACACTTTTAGTGACAGCAAAGCTGTGTCAGGAAACATTTGTGACTATGCAACTTACTCGTGTTTTCATTAAATCAGTGAAAGTAATGTTTTTACGCTACAGTAAAGTTGCAGATGTTTCAGTATACGTTTCATATTCGTGTAATACATTTCTATACGTGCAAATTTCTATCTCTAAGAATCTGATATTTTTAACAGGCCTACCACATGCCTTTGTTAGTAAAATGTGAAAATGTTTTGTGTCATCTGCTTGTTAAACTAGTTACTGATGCAGTGTTCATTTTGAATTTATTCATTTATGACAGGATAACTGTTGGAGACATTGTATTATTATTTGACATTGATTGTTCTCCTCTTGCAGGCACTTCTAAGCAGCCATGCCCGTTGCCAGGAGTTGGGTTTGTAGCAAGACATATGTCACCCCCCGCCGTCCCTTCGAGAAGTCCCGTCTCGACCAGGAGTTAAAACTCATTGGTATGCTGTGATTTACAATCACTTTATATTTATATATTCCACATTATCCATTTAATTTTGACTTCACAGAACATTAAATCTGTTAATTTTCCTTCAAGGCGAGTATGGACTGAGGAACAAGCGTGAGGTGTGGAGGGTCAAGTTCACCCTGGCCAAGATCCGTAAAGCTGCCAGAGAGCTGCTCACTCTGGACGAGAAGGACCCAAAGCGTCTGTTTGAAGGTAATGAGAACTTCAAATTAGTTTTCAGTGTGATGGCCGATGATTTAATTATAAATGGTCAGACTTTATCATGGTGCCACGAATTCCTCGTCAATGAGGCCAGTGTTGTCGCTAAACTCACTGTCATATGCTCTGTGTGCCTGTACAGTAATGGCTCTCATGTGGCTTTTCAGGTAATGCTTTGCTCAGGCGTCTGGTGAGGATCGGTGTGCTGGACGAGGGTAAGATGAAGCTCGATTACATTCTGGGCCTGAAGGTTGAAGATTTCCTGGAGAGGAGGCTGCAAACGCAGGTCTTCAAGCTGGGACTCGCCAAGAGCATCCACCACGCTCGTGTCCTTATTCGCCAGAGGCACATTCGGTAAGCTCCGAGGCTCCCGGATAAACGGCATCAGATATGAAAGGGTCAAGTCCTGAGAGACTCATGAGAAACTGTCAATGCTTCCTCTTCCATCAGAGGACCACCAACTTGTAGTGCTCTCCGCTGAGATCAGTTAAACATTTCAACAAGGTCAATTCGGTATCAAAACCGTATACCTTGTCAGTAGACATTGCCCAGAGCCAATCCTGCCGCCGAGGGCTTGGACTGTGCCACTGGTGTTGTGGCTGTCAGGTAAGGTATGGGGGATTGCACCTCGGGCAATTGTGGCCTTCACAACGCCTTGTGTGTTGTCAGGTACCATATACTCAGGCTGATGATTTAAGATAGAAGTTCAGATTTTTCTATGGTGTCATGAATTCCTCGTCAATGAAGCCTGCAGTAGCCAACTACATGTCTCAGATTTACAAATTCAGAAACGTGTTTGACAGTCAGTGAAATTTGATTTAGGTAGTGGGGGAGATTTTAAAGTTGTCTTCATTATCTCTTTGCAGTGTGCGTAAGCAGGTGGTAAACATCCCCTCCTTTGTGGTTCGCCTGGACAGCCAGAAGCACATCGACTTCTCCCTGAGGTCTCCATACGGTGGCGGACGCCCAGGCCGCGTCAAGAGAAAGAATGCCAAGAAGGGCCAGGGTGGAGCTGGAGGAGCTGACGATGAGGAGGAGGATTAAGAAGGATGTTGTCCAGGGAGTGTGTTCTGATGCTTCCTGTACTGTCAAAATTTTCAATAAAATTTTGGTCTGACCAGAGAATGAAATTGTGCCTTTTTTTTTTTTTCTTCCCAGCTAGAAGTTTTAAATTTGTGCATATTTATACTGCAGCATAATTGTGCACTGTATAGTGTGAAGTTATTCACTTAATATCATTTGAAATGGTAGTCTACGCCATAAACTACTCAGTCTTAGTCGATACCTGTAAAGTTAAAATGGTATCATCCGACGCTTCCAGGTGACGTCACGTGACGTAAGGCAGGAAGTAAATGAACCCGGCGTTAGCCTGGTGTTAGCGGTGTGGGTGGGAAGTATTAGCTACATGCTGTGCAACGGACCGGAGTGCTCTGTTGTAAGTCTTATAAATGTAAGTAGTCTAAAGCTTTCATGGTCACGATAGCTAATGTAGCAGTCGTTAGCTTATCAGCCTTGAATTAGAGAGCCAGGGTTAGCATTTCTACAGCTTCAGAGTGAAAACGATAAAAACATTAACGGTACAACGGAGGCGAAAACTGGACGTTTAACATCTTCCACGTCTATTCTGTTTTGTCTTATATATTTAATAAAGCAATGTCGTAGCCATAATCTTTTATTAGGGTATGCAGCTGTTTGCCAGCGTTACCAGTTTTTGGAAGCCAAGAGAAACGTTAGCCACATGTAATGTAGTCTGCTAACGTTAGCGTCAATTCTCAGGTCAGTTAAAATATTAAAGTGCTGGTGAAAGTGATCAAAGAAACAGCCTGGTTCACTTTTCTCCCCATCTTAAACACAAACTGAGCTGCCTTCCGTGACATTTACAGAAACACTCCCAGAAACAAGTTTCCGCGTGTTAATCCGTGTTCTGTACTATGGTCGTAAGTGTCGTAGCTGCATTTGATATAAGCATTTAATGTTTTATTTCAGTATCCTTAAATGTCACAAGATACTCCTGAACACACCTCAACGGATATTGCATGTATTGCAAAGATACGTTATTGTGAAATAAACCCTGCAAATTTCATAACTACCTTTGCTGCCTACGATAAATCGCTATTATCGATTGTTTTCAGAATCAATTTAGTGTTTAAAACATCAGAAAACACATATTCCAGCACATATTCAGTCTGTGCACATTTATCACATTGTCAATGAAAACGCTGAGACATATTATTATTAATAATAATAATAATAATAATAATCTCCATCTGATGCAGGACCTTATGTTCTTATTGCTTGTATGGAAGTGTAAATAATGTAAATTGCTCTTTATGAATACACCAGTGTGTTTGGGACAAATCAGGGTCCTTCCTGAAGGTATTGCACGATGGGGAAAAAGCTGATGATTTCCCCTGTGAATCTACACCTTGGCTAAATTGAAACAAGTCTGTACACCTCTGGTTTGGAGATATTCTTACAACCCCCACAGGCCTTAGTAGTGGTAATTGCGCAATCACTTTGTTGGTACTCTTGAATACTCCTTGTATGTGACGTTGAGGGGAAATTATTAACTTAACAACAGCCTTATGTTTAATACAAATAAAAATATAGAGTAATTAGCTTCACTGTGGCAATACAGTGTGTCTTGCCGGGTATTGGAATGGACTGATGTACTGCTCACATGGGTTGATGTTACTGTGTTCTCTGCCATGTTTAGTATTTTTCTAGTTTTTAACATGAGCATATTTTGAGCTGATGTGTTTCTGTGCCAGCAGAGCGATGTCTCCTGATGAGCTGGTTTATTTGGGAATTCTCGCTGCCTCAATCCCTGTTGGATTCCTCTTCCGTTACCTCAGTGAGTATTCGCATGTGATTAGACATAAGTGATACAGACGAAAGAATTTTAAACATAATTTACAAAATATTGCAAGTTATAATACATGGTCTTTATTCGATTTTTCTTTATATATTAGCTACACTTTTATAGTTGTTTCCTTGTGTTTTGCACTGCCAGGAAGGGGGTGGTCAAAAAACGTGATTAAACTGTATTTGCATAAAGAAAGGAGAAAACCCCAAACAACAACATTATATGACTAAAAAGCTGCTCATCATGTATTCCTCCACAGCATATATAGTACATATGCTGACATATATTTAGTAAGAAGGAAAAGGAAAGCTTCCTTTTCTTTTGTTCAGGGTTTTGTGCTCCATAACCTCATGTCATCTTGTCAGTTCACAGCCTTAGTCTTTCCTGCAGTTTGCTACAGCAGTTTATATGTTGTCATAATTTGAAACATTACTTAACTGTTTTCACGCTGAATAGACCAGCATTGCTATTCATTTCATTTGTTTTGAAAACATATGAAATGGACGACTAGGCTGGATTCTGTATACAGCACAAACAAGTTGCAGTGAAATCCTCACATCTTACCTGCTACTGTATACTTTTAAATAATATTGAGAATTTTGTTGTATACGGGTTGCTCCTGTCCTGGTTGACAGTGTCAATAAGTCTAAAAGTAACTAAAAGCACAGCCAGTATGCTGAAAGTGATGTGTATTCACACTGTATTTGTATTTTGTGCTATGAAATACAGTAGTCATACAACCTTAAAAGTGGACTCCATTAATAAAGCACTGCTCTCCTATGATAAGTCTGGTTCACGATGAATGGTTTATAAAATGATACTAAAAATAATGCAGACAACATCACTGTATGTTATGCTAGTAGGTGCAAATGTACCCTTAAGCCTTATCTCACTTCTTTCGAACTTCACACCCCACAAATGATTACTTCTAACTTGTAGTGTTCAGACCCAGTGCACTCTTACTCAAGTTCATTAACTTGAGACTTGCTGAAGTTTCCTGGAGCCAGAAAAAAATGTAATCTAATATACCCAGTACCTTCACACAGACTTTAATGGGTAATAATTGTGAAGTTCACATTTAAAGCTTGTCACTTATCACAAGCAGGTGAAGCAGGCTTCAAGGAACTTTCCATCAAAAACCTTGTCTTCTTTGTCTGTTTTCATTGCTACTGGAGAAGCCAATAATTCATAGTATTATACATATATATTTACAGACTTAGCAGTTGTCCTCCTGTGTCTCAGGTGCTTTTCCCACCTCATGCAGTTCTTTGGTAGATGGCTTAATTATATACTTTTGTTCTCCATCCAGGTCCTTCTGTGAAGCAGGTGGCAGCTCTTCTTCTGGGCCTCTCCATCACCATCGCCACCTGTCACATCCACACACTCCACTCTTTGGTGACAGTGATTGGAACATGGATTATTATAAAGAGCAGCTGGCGGTAAGAGATAAATATCATGCTTTTAGAAATTCAGACACCTATGACACCTGTCTGGCACAAGCAGTTGTTCACTTAAAAATTCATACATTTCTGAATACATACACAGCTTTGTGTTTGTATATATGTGAATGTATAGATGAGAAAATAAATGAATGGGATTTTCTTTAATTAATGATGCATGGTGTACATGACTCCCCACATAAACTACAATGTGGACATACGTAAAATAGCATTTGTCTCTGTGAACAAGGCACGCGCCAGCACTGAGTCTCGGCTGGACGTTTGTCTACCTCCTCTTCTTCCGTCTCGTGACCTGGTTTGGCCTACCACAACCGACACCTTTTTCTAATGCCGTCCAGCTACTTCTCACTCTCAAGGTACAGCAGAGACATCAGCGGAAAGCCAATGCACAGTGTATGTACAGTTTGTGCAACTTTGTTGACATCAAACTTCCTGTTGTACATGCAGATGGTGAGTCTAGCAAATGAGGTGCACAGCTTCCACATGGAGAAGAAAAAGGAAGTGAGCTCTTTTGTCAAGTCTCCCGTCATTGGTGGTCTGTCTCAAGAACCGTCTCTCTACGATATTCTGTCCTATAGCTACTGTTATGTTGGAATAATGACTGGTAAGTCAGTAAAGTGTCTGCTCAGAATGTTCTTTTAATAATGTTGGTATGAAGGATTTGACCATTTTGATTTACATTTGAAAATCAGACATGTTTGTCCACGAGTCATTAATATCCCTGTGTGTTGCTACTAGTGTTCATTTGCATTAATTTTTTAACTGTTGTCTCTTTTTGTCTCACTCTCTGCTACATGTCCAATATTGTGAGTCCATATTCTTTTTCAGTATTATTTAAAATGACTTCCTTTCACTCCCTTCTCCAAAAACACCCTCTTCTTCTTTCAAACCATGTTGTCCTCCACTGTTTCCTTCTGTGTGTTGCATTATCCTTATTGTCCATTTGTGTCTGTCACCATCTTTTCAACCCTACTTTTATTCCTCCATCTCCTTAAGGTCCATTCTTTCGCTTCCAAACATATGATGATTGGTTGAGACAGCCCAGCCCGCTGGCCCTACCTGGCTGGGAGCCATGCCTGCAGCGTTTGAAGCCGGTTCCTGTCTATGGAGCTCTGTTCCTTGCTGTCAACTCTGTCTTTCCTCTGGCGTATGTTCGCACTGAAGAGTTTCTAGATCAAAACTTTTTCTACAGGTATTGTGACAATGTTAAATTAAACTTTTGGCCAATTTTTTTATGAAATGGACAACATTTAATTTCATGCAAATGTTAAATTTTGTTGTCTCATACTGAACAGGCCTATCAAGCATAGGTTCAAAGGTCTGAGAGGTCTTTGTATGGCATTATATTTCTTGTTTGAAATAGAGACACAGAAGAAGAAACCAACAAAAGAGAATCAAAGCTACTACAAGGAGACAAAGGATTACTCAAAAAGAGACACAAAATGATCACAAAGACACTTAAAGCAATCATAAAGAGACACAAAACAGCTACAAAGTGTACATCATTTTGTTATTTTATCTCTTTCAGTCTGGGGGCTCCACATACCATAGAGAGGTGGACCACCTCTCTATGGTACCTCTTTATGCATACATACATTTTCTGTCTTTCATTTGGATTCGTCCTCTGTCACCAGGTTCTTCTACATGATAGCGATATTCTTTGTCTTTCGGATGCGTTTCTATTCAGCGTGGTGTGGAGCTGAGGCTGGTTGTATCAGTGCAGGTCTGGGCTGCTATCCAGAAAAGGCACTGTCCAAACCTGGAGGAGGACCCACTGTCAACTATAGGTATTATCACAGCACTAACAAGTATATTAAAGTATTAAGTGTTAATAAAATAAATGTCATAAAATTAATCACGTATTTGACTTTGTGCAGTTTATATCTTTGTTTTTAAAAGTTTGTGTTTATGCCTGTTAATTTTTTTTTTTTTTACATTAATTTCCCTTGTGACCAGTCCCGATCCCTCAGCTGAAGAGAAATATGACTTCAAGACCATCCAGAACATCGACTGCTACAACACTGACTTCTGTGTGAAGGTCCGGCACGGCATGCGTTACTGGAACATGACTGTGCAGTGGTGGCTGCATCACTACATCTATCCCAACGCCCCCTTCAAAGCCTACACACTCAGGTTGGATTTTCTACTCATCTGTAAATTTTTGTGCTCTTTATAAAGAGATTAAAATGCATTTGTAGGAGCTGTGCAAGGCAACAGCAAACATATCAATAATACTAACTATTTATTAGTCAAGCTGACTAACAATCCTGGATCTTCAGTCTTAATATTCTGCAGGAATAACAGTAAGCTCCTAAATAATATTATTATTTCATATTAAATCAGACAAAAGGAAATGCGTCTTAGCTTTGTAGATCCTTTTTCTATTAGGTAGGTGAATTAAGTTCAAATTTAAGATGTGATTGGAAATTTTCTAAGTTATTGTCAACAAATCCTATGTAAAGACTAAAACCAAAAAATGTTTGTCTGTCAGTTTTTTTTACTTTATGACCCTCTCTGTGGCTCTTACAGATACAAGTTTCTTGTATCTACTATGTACTAAGACTGTATGTACTTTAGTTAAGCGCTGTAGTTTTTGGCAAAGGTTACTCAAACGGGAGAAGTAACTTGTGGGGACTACTTTTCTGTTTATCCACATTTATTGCTCTGGGGAGTTTATTACAGCAACAGTACGATTCAGTTTGCCTCATAGTCAACTGAGTTTCTTTTCGTATTTTTGTGAGATTTTCTGACAATAAAAATGCACAGTATCTAGAGAAGTTGTTAAAATGTATTGGATTACAATATACAATTTCAAATATGCATATTTACTAGCAAAAGTAAGGGTTACTTCATGTCTGTGTAAGCATTTAAATAACAGTCACTCTAACATTGTCATTTTGAGACATTAAAAGTTTAAAACTCTTTGCACACAACCTGCCAGAAACAAATCTCTATGATATAAGCATTTCTCCCTCTTATCTTTAACTCTCAGGGCTGGTTGGACAATGTTCATTAGCGCCTACTGGCATGGACTACATGCAGGCTACTACCTCTCCTTCCTCACCATCCCTCTGTGCATCGCGGCTGAGTCTGCCATGGAGGCCTCTGTCCGAGTTAAACTGGGCCCTCGTGGGCAGAACATCTTTGATTGGGTCCACTGGTTTTTGAAGATGAGGGCCTACGACTACATGTGCATGGGCTTCGTACTGCTGAAGGCCTCTGACACCATCAACTACTGGATGTCTATCTACTTCATCATGCAAGTCATAGCTGTAGGCTGTATAATAGTGGGCAGGGTACTGGGAGGGAAAAGGGAAGGGAGGAGAGGGGACAAGGAGGGGAAAAAGGATGGAGACAAGATAGAAGGAGCAAAAGAGAAAACTGGAGACAAAACAGACTGAGGTGGGGGGTAAAGAACCTGGTTGGACTCTTTTTGGGACATGACAGAGAGTTCCAACATTTATTTATCTCTTTATCTGCAAGCGTCAGCCTTGTCCAGTAAGATTTCTTGTGAGAGCTCAATTTTATTAAAATACAATAAATCAGACAAAAGGAATGTTGGCATCCAGGACATGCACCTGTACAGTATTTGTGATTTTATTTCAAGTTACCATTTGCAGTTTTCACATGTACGACAGATAGAAGGGTAAGTCAAAGAATACAACTTAACCCTCAGAATAATTACAAACAAGAGTACTAGTGAATAATTGGCATACCAACACAACATATCAGCTGCACAAGGTACAAGATACAAGATACATTTATACTGGAGTAAAGAATAAACACACTGTGAGGGAAAAGACACTATGATAGTGTTACAACCGCCCTCTTTTTGTTTGAACATTACAATTTGAAATATAGGCATCTCAAAATTAACACTTTGACTGATTTTGGTTCTGAAATTGTTATTTGCAGAAAAACTGCAGTGTAAAACCACTGTGAATCTTCTATTTTCAGCAGACATGAATTCAAAAACATCCTAATGCGATGGTGAAATTTTACTTTGTCCCTTTAAAACTAAATTGGTTTAGTTCTGAACAAGCAAAACAAGGTCTTACATTTGTTTCCTGCCTTGGTTTTAAGTATTTAAATAGCTTCAAGCATTTTCAGCTTTATAATGTTTCTCATTTTGTTGATCTCATGTTATTCTGCTGTGGTTTACTCCCTTAATCCAGTGATTTCAAAATGTTTTTCTGTTGGGACTTTTGTTCTTACCCTTGTTCTACCTGTATTTGCAAATAGTTCAGATGATCCAGAAACTACAGTATGCACTGCTGTCTCTATAGCTGTGTTGTATTCACTGAAGTATGTGCCATGGGAAAGTCACTGCCGAAATGTCTGTACTGCCGTCATGGACCATTTGGGGTCGGGACCAAATATTTGATACATAAAGTAGCAAGTTTCACATAACTATGAACTGCTGTGTCATTAATAATAGCACAGTTAGGGCTGGGAGATATTTATGTATTTATGTCATGGTTTCATGGTTGCATTTGCTTCGAATTTGATAAAAAATGGCAATGCTGAATTGTCACCCAGCCTTGACTGCGGTAAACTGTAAGGTGAACATGTTGGTTCTTTCACTCACCCCTTTTAAAACTGTTTTAAATGTGTTTCATAGGCGTGCAACAGCAAATGTCACCTCTGCCTGTGTTTTTTCTCACAATAATTTGAAATGCAAAAGACTTTTGTATTATGTTGTTGCCATCTCTTTGCCAAAACTCACAAGTCGACATTCACAAATGGTTCCTTTTGTCTTTATTATAGCATTACAGAGATGATTGTGAATTATGGCCCTTCAATATTTATTTTTTAGCTTTTTGTTTGTTTTGTATTCTTGTCTTGTCTCAACCATAACTCTCCCTTCTTTGTAACATAATACATATGAGTATTTTTACACCGTCACTTTTGAAAGTCTGTTTGATTTTATTATGATTGAATTATTTGTTCACTTTGAACATTATGATCAGTTTGTATGAGGTAAAGCTTATAGAAAAAGCTTTTATGAATGTCAGTTGTCAGACAGAGAAATCATTAACACTCTGGCATTAGTGAACACAAACACGCCTACTTAGTTGCCTCACAACACTGTTCATTGCTTTCATTCGACTAAGACCCAGTGTGTCCTTATAACTACACACCTTTGATAAAACAAATTATTAGGGGGTTGTGAATTTTTTATAATAACTTTCATATATTTATTTGGTGCATTTCCTTTTCCCTTTCACGTTTACTGAAGTGACTTCTGAAGTTTTCAGTTCAGAAAACAGTAAACCTGTACAGTAAAACCTCTTAACAACACAGATCAGTCCATTTTACCTGTTTACTTTCTGTATGCTCGCTAGGGTTACATAGTCATTAGTCTATGTAATGTGAATGACTGGCAACCATCCCCTTGGAAATAATTGGTTGAAACATACAAGGAAGTACCTCTGTGGTCAGTAACAAAGAGAGTAAAGTCCGTGAGAGAGCACTACCAGGAAGACTGCATTTCCTCATGAAGAGCTGGATTGTTTTATTCTGAATTTGTTGCTGTTGGAAATATTAGATGTGTTTACAGAGAAATGGCCACTGAACCACAGAGACAAGGCTCATTCAGACCAACTGACCACACTGAAGGTGTGTGTTTTCTTACTTCTGGTCACATTTACTTGTACATATTTGTTCAATATGTAACAAGTATTCTTTGGTGATCCTCTGCTTTTTTCTGTCCTTCCCACACAGGTAATGGTTATCTTGGTGACCGGCAGTCACTGAGGTTACGACGGGTTTCATCTCAGGAGACCAATCAGAATTATCCTCAGTACAACCAGAGCTCAACTCCCGCAGAGAAAGATGAGGAGGTCAACAGTGGACCACAGCGGGACCTCAGGAGCATGCCTATGCCTATGGCACTGAGAAGAGCGGTGAGGTATGCAACCTGCTTCTGAAGTTTGTTTTTAGTCAGTTAGTCAGATTTAAAATAAAAGAAAATTATTTACAGAACCTGATATTGTTGTAATAATGTATCAGATAACAGTTTGCAAGTGGTCACTAAACGTGACGTACATACAGAGTATCATCATCTAATCTGGAGCTCTCCTTAACTACAACAGTTTTTTTAAGAAGTTCCACATATGCTTATGTTGTTCTCGCAATGTGCTTTTGATGCCCCCAAGTGGACAAAAATTTTTTATTTAACAATCTTTTCAAAAAGTCAGTCAAAACACTGTAACTGTAGTTTCTAAAATGGATGATGATCTTCAAAATGGCTTTTGAAATGAACCCCACAGTCTCTTGCTTTAGTTTTGTATTGTTAATGCAACAGAAATGCCATGTATTTCTGTGATAGCTGTTCATGCTCACTGCATGCATCTTAATTTGTGCTCAGTTGATCAGGTCAGACTAACACACACCTAGAGAGGGGAGACAGAAAGATTTTTCAGAATTTAGATCAAACATAAATATTTTGCATAAAAAAAAATACATGTAGAGAGGAAAGGTGGTACGGTGCAGAACACAGTATTTTCAAAGCAAAAGTTTATGTAGTCTGTTATGCAATCTGTAAGGGCGCTTTTCCATCCACACAGTGGTGTTGAAACAGTCCCTCAGAGCCTCCTTGCTCTCAGCAGTCCCCCTCTCCACCGGCTGCCTGTGTACAACAGATTTATACACGGGCTGGAGATGTACAATGTTAGCTTTCCCCCGGGGAGGAAGGGGGGATGCACAGTATGCCTCCTTGGCGTTGGCATAAAACAAGTCCAGTATTTTATTGTCTCTGATAGGACAGGTGACATACTGTGTGTATGTGGGCAGAATAGACGAGGGAGGCGCGTGTTTGTCCTGCAGAAGGACGCTGATCTCATCCAGCTCATCCGTCTTGTCTTTTGTCGTCGTTGTCTTTTCCCAAAGTTTTGACCCAGTGCGGCCTCCTCAGCGAGTCTTCCGTAGTGTCTCCCTGGGGAGCGCGAGCAGCTGTTCCGCACTGTAAACAAACACAAGCTCCAATGCACATCGTTTACCTGGATATATTAGTTTAAGTTACAGGTTTGTGCTGTGCTGAACATTAAAAACCATATTTAAAAACCATACATACACACATGCCAGTAAGCTGAGTAAACTTAAAATGATTTAAAAATAAAAAGGAAGAGGAAAAGAGAAGGAACAGCTTGTCTACAGCTATTTATCCATTAACAAGTCACTGGTTATTTCACTGCATAATATTACAGGCTTTTAGTCAATTAATTATAAAATTATAAAAATAATAGTAATGCCTCATTATAGTTATAGCATTATAGCCAGATTAAATGGGAAAGAACAACGTAACTTGGTATAATATGACAAAAACAAATAATGCTCTGAAAATATTTATTATTATTGATAAGGTTTTTGTCCATCTACAGTATCCTGAATTTGCCACATGTTCAACTGACCTTCTGTGCAATGATGAAATGATTCCTTACGTTCAATGGCAAATTAATCAGTCTGTAGTTGTTTCTGTTGTTTTGAAATGTCTCAGAAATTAGGAATATGGAAACTTTAAACATGTAAAAGAAATTGTTCCCAAAACATGTCCATCACAGGGAGGTGCAACAGATGCAGGTGCCTGTAGTTTCCCGCGTTGATTCATGGAAACGGAAAAAGACCAGATTTCTACTTAAACTCAAAAATGATGCCGAAGGATTCCTGTATTTTTTCACACTGTGGAACAAATCCTTGCAAAAGATTGGAGGTGCACATTTAACTTTTTTTTTTTTTTTTAAATGGATACATATATATTTGATCTGAATCTGTTTTGCATTTTAAATTAAACTGGGACTCTGCCCCTGCAGGAAACTTTGGTGGAGGTGTCCAGTCTTACTTTGTGTTCCTGCGATTTTTGGTGGTGCTCAATTTTGTTTCCTTCTTGATGATTGCTGGATTTGTCCTCATCCCCAGTATTGTCATCAGAAATGATGAGGCCAGCCCTATTAACAGCACAGGTAACACATTGTTTAGGACACAGTTTGCTCTCATCTCATTTTGTAGTAAGTCTTTATTTCCTTATTTGTCTATATTTCCTGCATTCTCACATTATATCACAGTCCTTTTTTAATAAAAACACAAAGGTTTTTCGCAGGTT
>OMLM01002260.1:176276-189415 GCA_900302695.1 Helostoma temminkii | reverse complement strand
GAGGACTGTGGTTTTCCCATCAGAAATAAAAGAAAGAAAAACTTAAGGGTGCATGAACACAAGAATAATCCCAAAACAATATATAAAGTAAAATATAATTACCAGAAAGATGTTATTCACAATGAGCAAAATATAGAAGATACAAATTGCAGACATGTATTGCATAACAGTCAGAAGAAACAGAAGAAACCCACAGAAGGCAAGAGATGGTAATATTTTAATAATATCTGCTTTTTTTTCCAGGTCTAGAAAACTGCACATTGTATTTGCCTAGTCCCCAAGGCTTGGTGGAGTTCTATTCGTACTTGCTTGATATACTTTCAGGAACGGTGAGAAGCTACAGCACCACAATGACTTGCAAAGATATGAGCCTTGCAGACTGCCAAAACAGATAGTAATGTTTATCATTATTGGGCTTTCTTATTTCTAATAACTAATAAATAATAGCTTTTTTAAATATTTCAAATGCAACCTTATGTTGAGAATTTTAGCAATGTCATGAGTCCACATGTGTGCTCTTTTGGTTATACTCAATATGTTGCATATGACCAACAAGTGCAAATGGTCTGTGACCATTTTATAATCACCACACCAAAAACAAAATTGATTATAAAAGAAAAAAAGGTCATAAACATGAGATATACTAGAGTGAAATAAAACTACACCAGTGAATGATAAATTTTTTAGAAGGCCATTTCTACTTCCTATAAAACTTTACACATAGCAACATGTTGCAAAATACAATAGTAGCTACAATTCTACTTCCTACTATCTTTTCTGCTCATATTAAACTAAATCCTATGTAAATGTAAGTAGTATATTTTAGTAATACATTCACAGTGACTACCCTCTCCTCTTTGTTCAGGGTTTCATGGAGGATTCATATCTGTTTTACGGCTACTACAAAACGGTGGACTCTTCCTACAACATCCCCCTGGCCTATGTCTTCACTGCTGTCTTCTACTTTGTCTTTTGTGTCATTTGTATCACAGCACGGTGAGTCACAGAACAAACACATTCAGGTTCAGAATTAACAATTAATATCTATGTGTGTATGTGTGCCTATGAGTGTGCGTTCAGCTGTCTCAGTAAAAGGTCTTTTCCATAACTGAAATTAATACAATGACATTATAAGCCTCACTCGCGAGTTTGATCAGCTTGACGCACATCTGTATTCTCCTCTCATACACAGCATGGGGACCGCAGCTCGAGTTGCTGTGGCAACGGGAGGCAGCACTGTGAACAACTACAGCGTGATAGTGTTTACCGCCTGGAATCATGGGTCCCTGGGAGACCAAGCTACCAAACTGAAGCAGAAAAACATCCACTACCGCCTGCAGGTCTGGGGGATCTGTATTACGTAACAGGATGGAGAATGACAAATGTGATCAACATGTGGCAGCTTTTCTTCCTACAGTTTGAAGTGACGTATTCTCTCCGTCATGCCTCTGTTCTCTCTACATCAGGTGGATCTGGAGGAGGAGAATATAAAAAAACAGGCGGCTGCTCTGACTACAAAACAGAAAATAGTTTTATACTCCCTGCGTGTTTTTATGTGTTTTGTTTCATTGGGACTCATTGCAGCAGCTTTCTACTGCATCTTCTTGGCCACTGAGTCCAGCCAGGTAAATGATGTAGGAGCAGTGTGATAATGTTGATGTTGTCTTGTTAAGGACTTCGTTGACCTTTTGACTTCCATCTGTGCCACACAGGAAAACAGTGGGAAGCAAGGTGTCCTAGGTTTGTTTTTTGAGTATCTACCCTCCATTGTCATCACTGCTGGAAACTTTGTGGTGCCTATGCTGTGTGACCAAATTGCCATGATAGAGCGATACACCCCTAGCATCACTGTCATAGTGGCATTATTAAGGTATGCACACGTGATTCTGTGAGCAGAATAATCTCTCATTTTTGTTTTAATATGCAAGTACTGGATGTTAAAACAAAAAGGAAGTAATTTGTATTAAATCACTAGTAATTTCCCATTTCTCTTCTTTGTCCAGGGCAGTGTTCCTGCGCCTGGTGAGTCTGGGTGTTCTACTCTTCACCCTGTGGAGTCAGATCACCTGTGATGGCGACACAGAAAGTGCAGATTGTATATTGTGCCAGTACAACCATATGTTATCCCAGGTAATTAAACCACTCATACAGACAAGTGAATTATATTTGGACGCTTCTTCCTCACAAACAAAAGTCTCCAACATGTTACATCAACAGCTTTAAGAAACAACAATGGGAAATGCTTAATATAACAAACATAAAGCAAAAGTGAACCCATTACTATTGCTGAATACAGACCAGTGAGATGTGGTTGAAAGTTCAGATAGTTAGTTAAGACTTCTGTGCTAAGATCAAGTTTGAACCTATAAATATAAAGCAAGTCTGTATTAAGTTGATGGCAAATGTTTGATTTTTTCATAACTTTTGTGTTTTGGCTGTGTTTACAGAAGCAAGTATTTCTTTTTGGTATTAGTTGTATTGTTGAGACAGAGTACACTCTATGTTAGTGGGATCGACTGAATATTTATTAATAATATAGATGATTCTGTCAGTTTGGCAAAAACATGTGAGTCATCAGAAAGAGAAATATGAGAAACATGAAATAACTGTGTGAAATAAATTATGAATATGTTATCTAATAACGTAAAGTTTGCACAGCCTGTCTGTCAGTGAATCATAATAATGAATGTCTTCTGCTGACTATAGGAAATATGTGTTAAATGTGTTTATGTAAACATTATACTTTGATTAGAAAATACGGAGAGTACCTTGATCGACATAGTTAATATTTAATTTTTATATTCAGCATTTAAATACTGTAAGATAGGTTGTAACTTCTGCATGTTTGTGTCATGCTGTAGTGCTGGGAAACACGTATAGGACAGGAGATGTACAAGCTGGCGCTTTTTGACCTTCTCATCACCATTGCTGTGCTTGTCCTGGTGGAGTTTCCACGCAGGTAAAAATCCCTATGGGAGCAGTTTGTCTGTATTAAGATGAAAATTTACGTAAATCAGTCAAATGTTTGAATACGTAACTGTTCTATGTTTTGTTAACATGGGCCAGGTTTGTGGTGGACAACTGGTCCTGTAAATTGGCTCAAATGGTGGGCCGGCAGGAGTTCGTGGTTCCTTCGAATGTGCTTGGGTTGGTTTATGGTCAGACTGTGGTTTGGGTAGGAGCTCTTTTTTGCCCTCTGCTGCCACTCATCAATGCCATCAAGTTTATAATCATCTTCTACTGCAAGAAGGTAAAAATGTTGCTTTATTACAGCCAGCATTATTTTTCCATCATTCTGTTTTGAATTTAACCCTTTTCCCCCTCTCTGCACTGCCACCTTCCTCCTCAGATCACACTCATACACAATTGTCGGCCAGCACTGAAAACATTTCGCTCCACCACCTCCTCCTTCTTTTTTCTGGTGGTGCTTCTGTTTGGCTGGGGCCTGGCTACAGTTGTCATGGTTTACAGTCTGGCTGTGTGAGTGCTATATGCTGCCTAAAAATCATAACAAGCAAAATAGTTACTGTGAGATGGTAGTAGGAATGGATACTGAGATTTTTGAGGACTGGCAGGTTTTAGGTTTCACTGTATTTTAAAAAAGCCGCTGTGGTTTAAAATGTTTTCCATGTGATTATATAATGTTTAATAGAATTTTCTTTCTTTCTTTCCTTCCAGAATTCATCCTTCCTGGGGTTGTGGTCCTTTCCGTTCATTAACCAGCATGTGGTCGATTGTTCCAAAGTCTTTCTCTAGTCTCTCTGAAACTTCACAGGATTTTCTCTTCTTCATTGGCTCCCAGGCGTTCTCCATCCCTCTCTTTGTCTTATCTTGGTGAGTGAATTTGTACGTAGGATCTTATCTGTGGTATTATATGGTTCTTCATGGTCTACTGTATGATGTGTAATCTTGGCTCTTTTTTCCTGGTAGTGTGGTGATGTGTTACTTTATAGCCTTAGCCTCTATCTATGGGAGGAGTGTTGCTCTGCTAAGAGCTCAGCTTAAACTGGTAAGTTGCTGGCATTTACCTTTATAGTAAAAATCATAAAGCAAAAACTTGCATATTATAATTCCTATCATAAATAAGCTTGTCTATGTGATTTCATTATATGTCAGTAATACTAATGTGGTGTTGGGTCTTTGGCTTGCAGGAGGGTCGTGACAAGCAGTTCTTGGTCAAGCAAATTACAAAGCTGAGTCAACAACTTCAGATATCAAACCACAATGCAGAATAAACATAACTGATGGACAATGTTTAGTGTTAAGGTATTGCTTCATTATCTTGAGCGTGAAACAACATACTGAGGCATCTGAAAAAGGACTGTGTGCACCTCTTTTGTAAGTCAGTGTAGCAACGGCTGGGTTTTAGCAGGCAATCCTCCAGCAAGATTCATGAATTAATAATGTTGACAGATTTAAACCAACCACTTTTTATTCAAAAAATTTGAATAAAACAAAAAGAAATTAAAACCATCATTATTAACCTATTTTTAAATTATATAAATCCATGCTAAGATGTATGTATTTTTCTGTTGTATAAAAGGTTTATCGCATTTGTGTATGCTTGTTTTGTTCTGTTTGTTTTTGTGCCTTTTGTTCCACAATAAAACCAGAGACATTATGTCTCCATCTAGTGTCAATATGCGTTGGTGCAAGAATGTGTAATGTTTACTTCCTGGTTCAGTCGACTTCTTCCTGTGGACCACTTAGGTTACAGCTGCAAGCTAAAGCAAGTCCACCCCTAACAGGTTTGTGGCAGCATTTGGGCCATGGCTTCTGTGAACGTTTTGAAATTATGACATAAATCTATTGTTAGGGAGCGAGTTAAATATCTGTTTTCAGCTGATGCGTCGTTGCATTCAACACTAAGTTGACAAAACAGCTAGCAAATCTTGGCAAACGTTAGCCTAACTACATAAACAAATACTACTACGGTTTCTATATTTGGTCGTGTTTTAACTCCGCTAAGTTCTCCACGTCCTCCATGTAAAAACTTTACATGTTTATGAGCAAATTCAGTGTTTTCTCCTTGTGCTCGTTTCACTTTCAGTCGACAGTAGCGTACTGAGCTAAGCTAGCTGACTGCTGCTAACGCACAGGAACAACAGTCGTCAAGGCAACAACCATGAACATTCTCCCAAAGAAGAGCTGGCACGTGCGCAACAAGGACAACGTCGCGCGAGTGCGGAGGGACGAAGCTCAAGCAGCCGAGGAGGAGCGCGAGGCCAAGCGTCGCGTGGAGCGAGCCGAGCAGGAGGTGATGTTGTGTAATTACCTGTGAGGATGAGGATGCTGGGGAGCTGACAGAGTGATGAACTGCAGAAAGTTAATAATTAAATATAAAGCATTGGATTAATCACCTGACTATTGATTCAATCATATTTATTGCTCATAAACCGTGTTATGTCATTAAGTGGTGTCTAGTTTTAAAGGCTGAAGCAAAGACAGTGTGTTGAATGAAAGATCAGTGTCAGCTGGTGCAGACATCCTTTCTCAGTGTGTTGGACGAGATGGATGTAATTGTCTATCACTAGGTTTGGACAATATGGACTTGAAGGTTTATGACAGTATTTTCCAGTGTGCCAGAATGCAAATAGTAACATCCAACACTATTTTATTCACCCTGAATCTCCAAAGCGTGCTGCCTTGAGAGTCTTACTTGTTGGCCTCGTGTATTGTCTTTCTTCATATTTAGCTTGAGGCTGTAGAGCAAACGGGGTGTGTGGTTACAGCCTTTGTTGGCACAGCTTTCAACACCACTTGCAAATCACAGATTTTTGATTCATGTCTGATTTGTTGGTGAACGATTTCCAAACGTTAGACTAAGCTTTTTTTTATTACATCAAAAATCATCTCGCCATCAGACTTTCAACTTGCCAGCTGAGCCCTCTGACATGTTTATTCTGCTTGAAGATAGAGGCCCATGTTATGTATGCAAACATGTCATTACTCAACTGTATCGTCAGTATCGTAGTAGGATGACACATTCTTATCATTGGCAGTACAATATGGCAGACCCCCATGCATCACTCTATATGTCTGTTTTGAATTATACTGAAAAATGCACTACATGGCCACTTTGTTACATCATGCACTTCTGAAAAATGAATTGAATATCAAATAGCCACCTGACGTGCATTTTTCTTAAAAACATCATGAGGGCTTGTTAATTAAACTTTGATTGTCGAAACAGTTTTCATTACTATGGGTGGTGTACTGGAATGCTTTCTTCCCATGTCATACTAGTAAATGCTGTGAGCGCAACACTCTCAGTATAACTGAGTCCTGTCCAGCACCACTTCCAACAGCCTAAAGTATAAACAGTGAAATTACTAGCTCTCTTGAGAGTGCTAGTCCAAGTTGAACATTACTGTGTTGCCTGTGCTGTTGTGTTGAATTGTACTGGGCGTAAAGATTGTGATACATTAATCTGTATGGAAAGTCACTTATGTTCACCTGCGCTGTTAAATGATAAAATAACCTGACAGGAGCATTTGTTCTTGGTTAATCTAGTGTATAAGTAGCCTGATAAATCGTAGTTCTTAGTCATAGTGATACATAAATTATAAGCCACAGGCATAAACATGGCCCACAATGAACAAATACCATCAGGTGTTTTCAAGTGAAAGCTGCTACACCAGTATTAATGGTATGGTATTATATCATATTACCCACCCCTGGCCTTTGTCTTCCTAAATTTCTGGGGAAAAATCACATTATCAAAGATGGAGTACTGGTAGAAACAAGAAAGATTGTTAATATTTGATATTAGTTGCAGTGTAACAAGTCACACAATGTACTGCCAACAGTGTGTTAATATTTGAGGAGAGACACAACATTTAGATACATGTATTTCTTCTTGATACCGTATCTGTTTGTGAGCTTTCTAAATGTTGTGTATTCACTTGCAACAACTGTTCACTTGAGTTTAGTTGGCATTTGTATTTTTTCTTTTTGTCATTTCTATAAACCAAAGATAATATTCAAACTCCACTCTGGACTTTAAAATGTGTCTTTGGAATTAAGGCTGTAGATTAAACTCAAGATTGATTATCATTGGCATATAGAAAGAGCAAACATGTAATTTCATTTCCAGTAGTGTCAAACTAACATTACTATATAGACTCACACTTATGATGTGGTTTTTGTACAGTTTTCATTAATTAAAATGATGAAGGTATTCATGTTGGCCCTCTCAAAAATCTGTGATAGGAACTCTGTTGTTGTTCATCTTTTCAGTGTTTTTAGTTTTAACAAGTATTTGTCACCACAGGCACGTACAGAGTATCTGAGAAGAAAAGCCAGAGCTGCTCTACAGTCTGCAGGAGGAGCGGTAAATGATGACGAACAGAGTGGAGGGAGTGGATCTCTAGAGCATCTCAATCTTTTTCCTCTGGAGGAGTCATCAGAGAAGAAAGGGAATGAGGAATATCTCAAAGAAAAGAAAGATGAAAAGGTGATGGTGCTACTGCTTCTCTTACTCCTTTCTAACACGTAAGACTTCAGTCAGTGATTGCCTGGCAGTCAGCACATGACCAGTAATTACAGTGTGATGTACACCTTCATATATTTTATTAGTTTTAGCCAGTTTCTGCCTTTACACTGAAACAGTGTAAAACTGAAAAACACATCCAGGTTTTAAAGTGAAAGGGTAAACAGAGTTTCCTCTGTGTGTGTTTCCATCCAGATACTTCATTGGTTATGATTTAAAGACAACTAAAGCTTTTCTTGTTTATAAATAATTTATATATTTGATGATGATGATAATATGGTATATTAATAGTAATAGTATTTTTTGTGTATAATACAGATAATATTGTCCTTTATGTATTGATGAGGTCATAACAATTGTTATCATGACGTCTACTTTCTTAGTTTTTCTGGAGCTTTCAGCTACATGTTGTGGCCTTCATCAGTTACTCAGTGTTATAAAGATGGTTTAGTTGTTGCCACTTTACAAGAACCTGGATTTATGGGTTACAGTCACAAGATAACAACTAAACCTCAGATCAGGCCTAAACATTGAGATGTAAGTGGAATGTCCTTTATGCCTCAGCTTGACAAATGGTGATGGTCGTTATCTTTGTCCAGATCTGAACTGTGTTGCAGGCTGTGTTGCTTTTCTTATCACTGTCTACATGAAGGAAATGTCAATTAGTCAACACTATTAATTTTTCGTAGGAGAAGCAAGAACGAGCAATTGGCTTACTGGTGTCTCTGGGACCCCAGCCGGGGTCTGAGGTCACTCCATGGTACCTGAAAACCAGCAAAGAAAAAGAGGAGGTGGAAGAAAAGGAAAAGAGAAAGGGGATAAGTGAAGAGGAGAGAGAGAAGAAGGACCGTAGATTGAAGGATAGTTTGGATCCTTTGAAAGATATGAAGAAAGCTCTTGCTGTAAAGGGCCCGAAGGAACACAAGAGCAAGAAAAGGGAAAAACGAGACAAAGGGGAAAAGAGGAGTAGTGGAGAAAGGTAATATAGTAAGATATTTACAAAAGATATATAATCTTACAAGTTCAGAAGTTCTTTTTGCTGAATGGTTTAATTGTATCTTGTAAATATAAGTAAACTTAAGGTTTTCAAGAGTTTGATGCCTGCAAAAAGGTGTGTGTGTGTAACTTTTAAATCTCCTAGGCAGCATTGCATGAGAAACCGTTGTCATGTTGAATATAGCCACCTACATAGTATTTTGGAAAACTGTCACTAAACGGTCCTTCACTGCATCCAGAAATTTAACCTGAAAAGATGACATGCAAGCTTATGTCAAATTTCATATTGAAAATGTATTCTGAATCTTAGGAGGAGAATCGAACAACAGTGAACACGACTGTTGAGCAACTGAAGTCTTGTATCCAGCTACAGTGGGATAATATTCTGCAACAGTTAGTGTCCTCAGTTAATTTAAAAGTGCAACTAAGAGAAAGGTGAACACAGAGGTAAACATGTCTCTGTCCTGGCTTTGTGTGTCACAGGCATCAAACTCTAAATTATATTTACAAAATACAATGAAGTTGGTCAGTGAAAATCCTGCAAACCACAACTACTTTTAAACAAATAAACCACAGTTTTAAATCTTATTTTATTTTAGAAAAAAGTCAAAAAAGACAAAATTGCTGCTCTATGTATATTTGTTCTGTTTCTATTGTCTTCTCTCTCAGAATTTAAAATCTCTCAACAGTTGTTATAGTCAACTGTAATCTCCTGAGATATTAATGTGAGAATGTGATGGATGCAACCGTAGAGAGATGACAAAGCGGCTGTTATGTTCTTTCCAGCTCCATAGAAGGGCTCCGTGCTGAGCGTTTGCAGAGGGAGGCTGAAGAAAGGAGGAGAGCCCAGGCCCTGCTCGACCAGAGGAGTGGCAAGGGGAACAAGCAGTCAGAGAGGCAGATCAATGACCGGGAACGTCCATACAACAGTGCCTATTTTCCAGAGCTTGCCAGAAAGCGACAAAGGCGCGATCGCGACAGCTGGAGAGATGAAATATTAAAATCATGAAATGTTTGTATTGGTTGTTTGACGATTGTGACTGTTTACTGGATCAGTGTTTCCAAATGAAGCAGATTCCAAAGCTCAGACGAAAGACATGCAGACATGCAAAATGTGCTGAAGTTGTTACACAACCACATCACATATGTATGGTTATCGTGATGAGGCAATAGGAAACGGGAAACTCTTGCAGCGAGGTCAGATTCAGCTGCAGCAACCTCTGTCCCTGCTGTGTTTCCCTCAAGAACATCAGGGCAGATGGTTGCAACCACAGGGCGTTTGAACCAAGGCTTTGAGCAAAACCAGTGAGCAACTGTTAGAATCGTTCATTTTACTGTTCACTAATCAGGAGTATCAGTATCGATTCACTACTTTGGCTTTGGTGCTTTTCTTCAAAAATAAAAAAATGCATCTTTTGGTTTTTGAAGTTGACAGAATAAGGCAAACGATTTTGCACTGTTTTACATTTTACAGGCACAGGTTTATTAAGAAAATAGTTTTCAGATTGACCTGTGACTGTTTACAGCCAGAAGTGAGATCCTACAGTTCACAGCCGCCATAAAAAATGTTCAAATTAAAAACTTTGTTTTACTTTACTTTTTGTTTCATTATTAAAGCCTGTCTATTGCTCATGTGTAGTCATGTGTAAAAATAAATTCAGTGTGACGTGGACTGGAATGTACAGACCTTTTTCACAGGGGACATTTTAACATATGGGAACAAAAACACAAATGTAAAAAAAAGAAAAGAAAAGATGAAACTGCTTTAACTTCAGGGTTCTCCTATCGATGCTCGCTGTCATGAGACTTAAAAAAAGAAATGTTACCTGTAATTTTCTTTTTGTCCATTTTAACAGGATGTCATAACAGTAGGCAAATGACATCACACATCCAGAGTCCTCATGAATACTGAAGTGATACTTTAAGAGATTAAAATTTCAGTATGAGATCAATATAAAGCCCAGTAGTGAGCAGCACATAGACCATTAGCTCCCTGTGGGAATATTATCACAGATTTATGTATTTTCTGGGTAGCATTATGATGATGAAGCTGGACCATGACAATGCGCGCCGTGTGTGTCTGACGTAGGCTGGCGGAGGAGAAAAACACAGACAACCCTCCAACGCTGCGAGAAAGGAAAATATATAAGTGGAGCAATAGCGGGTGGTTGTTTTCAGCGCAGACAGAGGCAGTGATGTCTGTGCAGGGAGCGGTGGACTGAGGATGCACAATGGAGCATCTCTCACACCGTGTTTAATTGCGGATTAGAGCAGCGCGAAGGAGAAGAGGGAGGAGGGGGAGAGCACAACAAGGGAGGCAAGGAGACGCTCTTTATTATTAGGAGAAAAGCGGAGGGGGGAGACAGAGACAGCGTGAGCCCGGAGACGGCACAGACCGTGGCGGGGGGACGGGAGAGACGAGGACAGCGATACCGACAGTCGGCAGCGTCGCTCGGATGGTGTTTGTGCCCCGGACGCGGCGACGATGCGGCCACACTGCTGGGTGATGGTAGCGCTGGCGGGGATCATGTCGTACTTCAGTCCGGAGAGAGCCCTCGGAGCCCCGCAGAGGGAAGGTGAGCGGAGCGGGAGCAGAAGAGGTGGGGGATGAAAACCTGTCAGTGATGCTGGAGAAAGGAGAACAGAGGGGGGGTTAGTCAGTCATGAAAAGGCCTCTCCACATTGGAGTGATACTGTATTATCAGCCGATGTGACTGAGACATAATGCGAGTTATTATTGCAGAAGGCTGCTGACTTAATCAAAACAGCAGCGAGGCTGGCTGGGTGATGGGGTTGGGTACCATATTTGCATGCAGTGATGAAAATATTAGGTGGATGTTGGGATCTCGGGCCTCACATCGATGGCATTTAAAACAACATGTACTGTATGGATAGCAGGCTGAAATCGTCGGCCAGTGCGAGGAATCTAAGCTATAAATAGCCTGCGCCTGGCACTGGAGATTATTTAGCCTATTAACCACTGCTGGCATCTTTATTTTTCTCGATCTGAATGTGCCGTCTTCCCTCAAGATCTGGCAGAGTGTTGTGTTTGTGTGATGTGTGCAGTCATTGTACTGTGGTGTATTGTTTTGATAAGAGCTGTTGGCACTGGGGCTGGTGGAAAAGGCCCTGTGTTATGTTCCTATTTATATGCAGTGTCTGTCTGGACATCTGTCTAGGCAACGATGAGAGAATCGTACTGCACAGGAATTGTGAAGGCACTTGGGTATATTCAGGTGACTACACTGCCTGATAGGGTCACTTAGATTTTAGGTTTAGCTCTTGTTTTGCAGGTGCTGTGATCACAATTAGCTGCTATTCTCTTTGTTTCATGGGCTCAAACTCACCTCAAGTATCAGTATCAGCTATTTAATGCAATACAATGACCATTTTATTTTTATTAATCAGCCACAGATAACACTCTCATATTCTGAACACAGTCCTGCACACTTGCTCAGGCAGCCTGTGAAACAACTGAACCCCAGTCTGTCTGTGTTGCAACTTTTTGTAAACAACACAACAGTTGAAAGACAAGATATGGTAAAAAACATAAATTTCATAGGAGGCTTAAATATTAACATCTCACGAACGCATCTTCATATCTTGTATTGTAATGGCGGGTTAATCCTATTTCTACATTATTTATGAAGTTGGTAAATTATTAAACATAATTAGAAATTCATGTATGCAGTGTTTACAATATCATGACCTTGTGTGCAAATGTATTTTTGGATTTGTATGAGGGACATAGAGCATGACGTTGAGATATTTTAATGCTGCACAGATTTAAAAAAAAAGATCACACTTTTCCATATTAATATAATTTTAGATAAGTCATTAGATCATTGTTGTTATTTTGTATAATACTGTCTCTTGTTTTTTGCTATTTTAGATTGTAATGTAGTGTTTTTAGTGTTAGTGACTGATTTAAAATCTGTATAAATAAAGACCATGTTATTTATTGCCTGGTTTAAGTATTAAGGTTTATATTTCATGTCCAAGTCCTTCACAATGCTTAGTGTGAGTTGGACACCTTCTGTCTCAATATGTCATTATTCATCTTCTCTGTCATTTGTGCTAACTGATAAAGTGTGTTATACATTTTGGCTATAAATGAATCCTGTAGATGACACCTGAAGGGTAATTTAACCACCCTGCCCTGCCCCTTTTCTTTTCTACAGATGGTTCACTTCCCACAATCGACTACATTGAGGTACAAATATCAAATGTCCCAATCCCTTCCTCTCTCACCTGAGTAGTAAACCTTCTTCATTTGAGTAATTCTTTTCCAATCCCTTCCTGATTAGTGCTCCTTTTTTACCTAAATGACAACTCCAGCCAACCCCTCCCTTGCTTCTTAACTGTGTTTCCTGAGTGGAATGCCATTTCTGATATTTCCCCGTTTCCCATGCCTTTTTCAAACTCCAGTCCAATTCCAGTCTCTGTTTTCTTTTACTGATTCAGACAATGTTTTTGATCTCGAACACAGTTTCTTTTCCTGCTTTTTCCCCCCAAATCCCTGATGCAAGCTGTCCATTGGGGTTCTCCACTGTGTCCCAAACCTGCTGCTTAGAAAACACTCCAATGGTTTCCTTCTAAACAAACACCCATGTAACAAGATTTTACACCTTTCTGATTCAGTGAAGTCTCT
>OMLM01002260.1:161168-176256 GCA_900302695.1 Helostoma temminkii | reverse complement strand
TTCAGTGAAGTCTCTCTTTTCTTTCTCACTTACTCAAATCTAACAGTGTGTCTCCCCAAACAAGCATCTATACTTGAATTTCTGTACTAAATTCTTTCTTTCCTTGTATTTTTCTCAGTTTCTCAGTCCAGGGCTGCATCCCTCTCTCCTCCACCCTATGTTGTCATCCTCATCTCTTGCTCGGGGCTCGTCTCTTTTGTTCTGCTGCTCCTCACCTGCCTGTGCTGTAAGAGAGGAGGAGTGGGATTCAATGTAAGTCTTCAACATGTAAGAGATTTATTCACCTCTTTCTGTTTTCTTTATTTGTTTTGACACACCTTTAGTGCACACCTGTAGGGTTTTTACATAAGCTATACTTGATAAACTGCAGGAGGATTTGGTATGGAACTGAAAATGAGAGTCCGGCTTAATGAACACTGTGTAACTGTGACAAAACCTCCATGTGTTATAATTACTGCAAAATCTAACCATATTATGAAGCTGTTATTTTTCATTTATATTTATTATACCTGTATTGTTATTAGTCTGTGTTATTGTTGTTCAACCAGGAATTTGACAATGCAGATGGGGAGGAGTGCTCTGGAGGCTCCACTCCTATCCAGGAGGACAGCCTGTCATCATGTCCTTCCCTCCCCGAGGTCTACACCTTACCAGTCAGAGACAGGCCGAACTGCCCTGCCCTGCAGGATGGAGCAGGTAACAACCTGAAACAGCTCTGCTGCTTTTTGTCCGAAGCTGTGTTTTAAGGGATTTGTAGCTCAGCTAAGAGCTGGTCATGTCCTGCTGGAAACTCCCTCTGCGTCTGTTGCCTGAATCACTGATGTGTATCCATTAAAGGTCTCAAACTGAGTGCACAACCAGCAGCACTGGACTCCCCCACTCAGCTTCAGTGTAGCAGAATCTATGGTCTAAGAATATTCTGCACCATTGCTTTGCGAGAGCAGGCTGTGTTACACATTTAGGCAGTGACAGGATAAGAGGTTTGCTGTGAGATGGTGTCCACTAGATCTGCAAATATATGTGTTTATTAGTGAACTTAACAATGTGTGGATTGACGGAAAATACCAAACAGCTGCCGTACCAGCTTTCAAAATGGTGAATTAGGATTTTCCTTGTCTTAAAGCTGTAGTAAAATTTCCTTACATCCTCAAGATATTTGATAAGAAATTTTGATGGGTGGTTTTCTGGGATTTCATAGACATGTAAATGTTATTTAGGAAATAATAAGCTCCTGGCAATAGTCATTAGTTGCAGTTTTGCACACTTTTTGGAACGTATAGTAGATTTTTGTCTCTGAAATTATATTATTGTAGTGCAACTGTGTCTGTTAGTTTGTATTTCAATTTTCCTATGAGTAGTGCAGTTAATACTGTTTAAGTGTTTTTCAGCTTTTAAAGCACATTTTTGATTCTCTAACAAATTATATCAAAATAGAACATGCCATAATAGAACATAATAGAACATCACATGCTGGCATCTGAGTGACCCTGATCTTTTTTTATTTCTCTTTTTTTGCAGACTCAAAGTCTCAGTGCTTCAAAAGGCACACTTTAAACTACCTTCAGGAGATAGGAAATGGCTGGTTTGGAAAAGTAAGATAATTGCCTCTCACTTACAGACATTGTGCCTTTTGTGTTTACATGTAAAATATGAACTGTAGATTTTTCTTATTATTTAATTTATTTAAAACTGTCTTCTGACTCGATTGTCAGTCCTATAAAATAGTTCTTTGCCACTTTCTCTTGGGGACGTTTCTATGTTATTGTTAATTGATCTCTTTCAGGTGATCCTGGCTGAAGTGCTGTGTGACTGCAGTTCCTCTCAGGCCGTTGTGAAGGAGCTGCGAATCAGTGCCAGCCCTCTGGAGCAAAGGAAGTTTTTAGCTGAATCTGAGCCATACAGGTGGGGGAAACTCAGGCAGCCATGTCCAAGTGAGACCTTGTAACTTTTGCTAATCAGCAACTGCTCTACTCAGATGTGTAGAGTAAGAGTAGTTAAGTGAACCAATGTTCACCCTACGAGTATATTCAAGGTTTTCTAGTACCAAATAGAAGCAAACATAAGCCACTTGGCTAACAATTTACTTTAGTTTAAGTTAGAAATATAAAGTATTTAATAAATGGTTTATACCACACCATTATGTCCAACACCACAACAATCTCCTACTTCAGGCATCCTCTCATGGATAATACACACAAAAAAGGTTGAGATCATATAAAAAATACCTCTATAACAAATACTATTCCTTAATAAACATTTAAAATGCTTTTATACATATGTACAACTACATTATGTAGCTGAATCTTTATTTAATGCTTGTACATGAATGCTTTATAGGAAAATTTAATGGGTTAATGCCACTCGGAGACACTAAACCAAGTAAAGCTAGTTGGCAAAATCCCAGAGTTCTGTAAAAATTACAATGTCTCACTTATTTTTGCTAACAGAAGCAAAGTATCTAGTTTGAATTACAGTATATATGTTTGCTGTCAGGAAAGACATGATACTTAACTGCATAAAAATACAGTAATGTCATGCTGTAACTTTTTGTTTGTGTTTTAGATCAGTAAGACAGCTGCAAGTAAAGAGTAATAAAATTTGCTCTTGACAATCAGTACAGCTCCAGTCTGTGTAGCAGATTTCACTCTTTGAATCCGAGTAGCATTTTGGCTGTCCTCTCTCTTTAACACACACACTCACACACACAGGAAGCATCAAGGACAGGTCTTTCTGTTCTTCTGCTCTGTTCCTATCTCTGGGCAAAACCATCAACCACCAGCACCATCCGTGCACAAATATACACCCACACACAGTAGTGTTTTTCTATAGATGTGAGGACACTCATTGATACAATGCTTTCCCTAGCCACTTACGATAACCTTAACCAACACAACTAAATGTCTAACTTTAACCTAAATCAAATTCAAACATTAACCTAAAAAACAAGGTCTATCCAAAATGTCCTTAATGCAACAGAGAAAAACAAAAACATAAACCTACATCCAGACGAAGGCACAAAAGTCCCCATAGTCCTCTTATCTTCCCACATTTCGTGTCCCAGCCTGTGTCTGGTGCAAATAAACAAAACATGAGTACATTTTATTTCCATTTTCTGATGTTTACTCACACTTAATTGCTGCAGTATGTCACGCAATTGCTTCTGCTTTTTCTCTATCACGCTCTACTTCTTCATTTAACTGTGGCTTCTCCCTCTTCCTCCAGGAGCCTGAAACATCCCAACATCCTTCAGTGTTTAGGGCAGTGCAGTGAGAGCATCCCTTTCCTCCTGGTTATGGAGTTCTGTCAGCTGGTAAGAAATGAGACTTTTTGAATGGGTTAATGTAAAACCGAACAAACAGAAACAGAACAGGGTCGGAAACAAATAAGACATGCTTCTTCTTGCTTTGTGTATTTATGTATATATTTTTTTACAGTTGTTTCAAAGACTGCAAGGTGTTAAGCTCTTACTTTGTTATTTTCCAAATATTATATAGTATTTTTATGTGGACTCATAGTTAATATACCCCATCTTTGTAATGTTTTTCAATGTTAGTAGCTTTGCACATATTTGCTGCAGAAATGTGAGCTTGTGAATATTAATTATTAGAACTATAGATGTTCCTTTGCCACTGAAATCTCTTTTGCATCTTTACAATCACTTTGTTTTCCTTCTCTCAGCTGGCTTAATCACTGACTGATTAAGAAAAACCACATGAGTGGATTCTCAGGCCAAACAAAGACACAAGCAGATCAATTACAGCAACACAGCAGGAGAAGCCAAATGACACTGGAGTCCTCATAGACTTCCATTACCCTCTTTGATAAAGTCTCTTACTGTCCTTTTTCATCCTTTTATATACTCCTCATTTTATTTCCTTGCCCTTCTGAAGCACAAATAACTAATACAAAGGCTGCCAGATATTATCAATTCCCCTGCTGGTTTTGAGACTCTGTAATGGAAAACACCTACGGTAAAAACCTACTGCAGAAGACGCAAATATCCTCTTTTCCTATGCAGTATTTGTGCAGGTTTTATCTCTATTTTAGGAGAAGGGCACAAACACTTACTGCTAAACTGGCATTAATTCATCTTCTACACAGGGTACGCATACATTTCAGTTCTTGCATTATTGCTGTGATGTACAACTAGGGTGACCTGAAAAGGTATCTGCGAGCCCAGCGCAAGTCAGATGGGATGACTCCAGATCTGCCTACACGGGATTTGTTGACTCTCCAGAGAATGGCCTTTGAGATCACCTCAGGCCTGCTGCATCTCCATGAAAACAACTACATCCACAGGTCAGTCATGACTTGCATGATAATGCTCAGTGTATTATCAGAACCAAAGTCTGAGATTGTATGTCTCAGGTAGAATATGTTTCGCTAATCAATGTGACTGACTTTTGATGGTTGTGTCGTCTTCTCTTCAGTGATCTGGCGTTGAGAAACTGCCTCCTGACCTCAGACCTCACTGTTAGGATAGGCGACTATGGCCTTTCTCACAACCATTATAAGGTACATGGATGTATCTTATCCCTATTGTTATCTCCATAAAGTCTGTGTTTTTTTGTTATAGTCATGTCTGAAATAGAACATTATTACCTTTACTAGAGTATATAAATGATTGTCATGTTTTTGTGCAGGAGGACTATTATTTAACGCCAGACAAGCTTTGGATTCCTCTACGCTGGATAGCTCCTGAGCTGTTGGAGGAGTACAGAGGATCTCTCATTGTTACTGACCAAACCAAGACCAGCAACGTGTGGTATGTTTTAAAATTATCACAGTTAAAATATCAGCATTGCCAAGCCAGGCTGAATATGGTTTGTGTGGGTAATTCTGTGAGTGTGCTCCGTTTTTAAGTGTCTGCTTATACGTTGGATATGAACATTACGTTAGTCTGCAGTCTGTTAGTATCATCACTCAATAATTAAACCAGCTTCAGACTACTTATCTAAGATGACTTAAAGACCAGCAGTGCTTTAGCTGATGATGTATTGATGGATAAACTAAATTTAAATGTCTTAATGCCTCTGAACTTTAAATCATTTTATTAATTAAATGTTCTAAACACTGGTATTAAAACTGAAGTCTGGGAGTCTATCAGTATGACAGCAGAATTGGTGCTATTACAAGATCCAGTGATACCAGAGGGAGCGATAAACTAAACACAGCCCAAACAGGCCTGAACGCTCAGCTCTGATATTACAGACTATTAAATATGTTTTCCTGAAAGAGCAAACGAGAAAACATTCTGTGAACAAACCACACAAGTACAGGAACAAAAACAAGTAAGTTCTCTCACAGAAGAATGATGGATTTAAATTCAATAAATATATTTGACTTAATCTTTTTTCAAACATTATATAACAACAAATCTCTAATAACAGAACCAAAATAATATCTTGCTTTTCTTTCTTATTATGCATCTTGTCTGCTTGGAAGTCAGAGCTCTGTATAAATAAAGTGTTGCTGTAAAAGCGTTACATAACCGAAAAAACAGGTCTGTGAAGATTAGTCTCTCACTGTCTCTGTTTTTTTTTTCTTCCAGGTCTTTAGGGGTAGTGATATGGGAGCTGTTTGAGTTTGGCTCTCAGCCTCACAGACACCTGAGCGATGAAGAGGTGCTGACCTTTGTCATTAGGGAGAGACAGATTACACTGGCCCAGCCCAGACTGAAACTCTCCCATGCAGACTACTGGTGTGTACTTATCTTGAATCTTGAATGAACAAAGTACATTCTGCAGAAATGATCATTTTCTTAAGGTAAATTATTAATGTTCTTATTGCGTCTCTCTAAATGTACTGTGTGTTTTCTGTGTGCAGGTATGAGATCATGCAGTCCTGCTGGTTACCTCCATCTCAACGTCCCTCTGTAGCTGAGATATTCCTCCTCCTCTCCTCCCTCCTGGCTGCTGAGCGAGGAAGAACAAGGGGGAGTGTTAGGGAAGAAGATGAAGAGGATGAGGAGTATGAGGATGGTAGAGGAAGGAGAGGGGAGAGCGAAGAGTCATTTGAAAGACGCTGGGACTTACTCCGTCCAACTGCCTTTCAGACGGCAGCAAACGAGCGGCAAAGGGAGAGAGAGTACGGCAAGGAAGCCAGAGACAACTCCTACCCCCTGCTGGACCCTGTGGGGAACTGTATCACCCCATCCTCGTCTGAACTGGATGACATCTTGACAGTCACTGAAACTAGCAAAGGCTTGAACTTTGAGTATTTCTGGGAGAAGGCTCATGCCAGACGAGGATACAAACCTCTTCCTCCTCCTCAGCCAATCCCAACTGTCAATAATAACCACAGACAGTCTTTGGACACTCCCACTGTGGTCCCAGTTATTAGTGCCCGCAGTCCCTCCCTCGCCAGTGAGTACTACATTAGACTAGAGGAGCACACTCCTCAGGATAAGTCACCAACACTCAAAGGGAAAACACAGTCCTCTTTCCGTTCTGACTCAGTTTGCCCTGGAGACATGGAGCTGGTGGAGATTCGTAGTGGGATGCTTGGAAAAGAGCGAGTCCCTTATTTTTCCTCTGACAAATGTGGCAAAAGCCTTCAGACTGTAAGATCCAGTGAGGTTCAACTCCAGGTGCCCAATACAGGTGTGGCAGAATTCAGAGACACTTCAAGTAGAGTGACTGACTTCTCTGTAGTTGATTTAGGGGATGATGATGAAGAGGACAAGAAAAAGAGCAGCGAGATAGGTAAAAAAACATCAACAAGCTTTCAAGCCCCAGTCCTCCCTCCTAAGCCTCGCTCCATGTCAATGTCATCAGCCACTCACCTTCACACACGTCCCCTCCCTGCACCTCCACTTGGATATAGAGGACAGCCTCACTATACCATTGGTGGAAAAATTGAGACTGACCCACATCACATGAGCAGCTGCCCATCGTCTACCTTTGATCATTTGGGGCTCCATCGTTCTAGACAGACTCTTCCCCCATCGCCGTCCCTCTCACCTTCCCTTCCTCCATCGAGCCATCCAATCTATCCTCAACCTCCTCAAATGTGTCCCCCACCTCTTCCTCCCCACTCCAAACCACAAAGAAGCTGCCCCAGCTACAACACAGCTGACGCTTATTTAAGATACAGTAAGCCACAGATGCAAAGATCCCATAGAGACCCACTATCCTGTGACCTGTCTGACAGAGAGGGTGGCACCAGACATGTAACATCATTGCACAACTCCAAGGAGACTTCTTATTCACGTGCAAAAGACTTTGACTCCCCTGTTCGTAGAGAAAACCCTTTGCGCCCTATTTATCGCAATTTACCCCGCCCTCAGCCCACAGACATTCAGATCGACAGGCAGTCATCATCCAGTCCCACCTACTCAGATGAGGACGATTCTCCCTTCATGTCCCCTGAGAGGCCCAGCAGTGCAACTACTATCACCCACTCCAGCCTATCTGAAGATGCTGAAGATGTAGACCCAGCTACTGCAGAGCTCTTCTCCAGGGGAATGAAAAGGACTCAGTCACGCCTTGACACCATCCTGCCTGCCATTTGGAGGGAAGATGCAGAACTTCAGGCAGATCATGTGGCTGCAGCCAAAAAATCCCCCATGCATCTGTTTCTGACAGAGATATCAACTGTGACAGAGACTAGTGAGTCCAGGTCAGAGACCTCATGGGAGGGACAGAAGGTGGAGAAAAGCAATGGGGAGAGATGGGGGAACTTTGTGGTACCGAATAGAGGAATGCGCCGCTCGCAGTCGCTGATCACAGAACTGGGCTCCACAGGAAAGTCATGGGGACCAGAGAAACATATCAATAGAACAGGAGCTGAAGAGGATAATACAGACACTAAAGAACCATTGCCAAAGGATCTTTTTCTCACAGAGATCGATACAGGAAAGATGGACATGAATGTGGAGCCAGGATCAGAAAGTGACCCAGTGAAATACCTCTATCCTGCAGGGTCCAGATTGCGGCCCTACATTTATGCTCCAGGCCTTCCATCATATACTGAGGCTGAGGAGGCTTATTCAAAGGGTATGCGGAGATCCCGCTCCCTCCTCTCTGAGATCACTATCGGAAAGCAGGAATCTGATGTCCAGCAGACTGAGAAGGAGTCACGGAGATCTGAAATGACCAGGGAGGAGTTTCTGAAGGAGATACAGTCAGCAGAGACCTTTCTGACTGAAATCATTTCAAGACAAAATGCTGCAGCAACACGTAAGGAAGCAGAGTCATCTTACTCCCCAGCTACACTTTCACCTGAATATGAGTCCATATGCATTGACCCAAACTCTGCCCAGACCATCACATTCCAGTCAGAGAGTTCCATACGAGCATGCAATAAAGGCAAAGATGAGGCACAAACTGAGGCCATCTATGCTCAAGTGACCAAGCGTGCTAAAAAGAGTGAGATAAAGGTTTCAGTGAGACCTGAAATCCCAGTCCTTCACATAGGACCAAACACACAACCTCTAACAAAGGACAGCAAAGGAAACGATGGTGACCACTGCCAATCTGGAGAGTTTGTGTTTTCAGAAATTATGCCCAAAAATGGTTTACTGCACAACCAAACACTTGCATGTCAGAAAGAGGAGGAGGAGTGTGCTGATGGTCCTGCCTTACCTGCTAGAAGTGAGCAAACAGTTCTCTCAGAGGAATGTGCTACTGAATCCACCGAGAGTGCTAAAGAATCCAACACTGTGATACAACATGAGAACATGCTGTATACAAATGAAACAGACACTCAAAAGGCTACTGTTATTGGTAATGGTGAGATAGGGAAAGAAGCCCTACAGGCCACTACCCTAGGAAGACAGGATCAAACATGTGGGGAAAGTGATACCACATCATATTATCCTGAGAAAGAAAAGAACCACACTGACTCTGAAATCATCACAGTAGCTGATATTCTCAACTCTGAAAACCTGGATTCCCAATATGATAACGAAAGCTTTGCAGAAATGAAAAGTGAACGCTTACTCCAAAACAGTGATAGTAATCAAGAAAAACAAATGACACAAAAAGCAGCCACTCCTGCCGCCACTCCAGATTGGGACCCATCCTCTGATGTCTCACTTGTCACACCTGACTCTGTCCTGTCACCCATGACTTCCAGCTCAGCTGACTGCCTCACACCTAGTGATTCATGGTCAGGAGGAGGATTGGGAAGCAGTGGGTGGCGAGCTCTGGGAACCGAAACACCGCATCGAGACTCTGCGTACTTCTCAGACAGTGACTGGGAAGGGGATGGGATAAATAGGAGGAGCAGTGATGGGCTAATTAACTCCCGGCCGAGCAGTGGTCGAGGAGTGGAAAGGGGAATACTGACAGGGATTGAGGAAAAAACTGAAGAGGAGGGAGAGATGGGAGAAAAGAGCCCTTTAAGAAATAACATTCAGATGTTAGATAAAAAAGGTAAAACTGGAGAAGAGACCATAGTTATAACGTATCAAAATGCTCCTGAAAATGACATTGCTTATTTGGGTGATGACAAAGATGGTCTAAGCAAAAGACTGGAGATAACACAGAGAGAGGATTCTGGCATTTTCCACAGTGAAATCAAAAAGTCACCACTGCTGTGTGATGATCCACAGGACTGTACTAACTTAATTGATAAGTTGTTTTCAAAATTAGATGATGAGCCACTCAAAGGACTTCCACACAGCAGTGATTATCCTATAGACAACCATTACACAGATGGCATCATCTCTCAGATAACAGATTGCAAATACCAGGACTCTGCAGACATCAACTTAAATCTACATTCCAAGAGCCTTGCTGAGACAAATATTTTGATCGAGTCTGCATGTGGCAGCCAGTCAAAGGATCGCATGTTCAGATCAAGCATCAAATACACAAGTGTTACAGAGACAGATATCGATCTCTCTGCACTAAATTCCCTCAAATGTGTAAATGACACAGCGGAAACTGTGGCACAATCCGAAGCTGATGACAGTGAGTGCAGATTATCTAAACCGTATGACATTCAAAGCAGTGATGCAGCACTTAAAGATGAACCGTCACCGGTAATCGAGTCAAGTGATGACAGGAAGTGTGTTGTTAATAAAGAGAGTGGACCGATGTGTCCCTCTTGGGAAGAGGATGGTGTTGAAGAGCCTGGGAGGCATGAAAAGAGTCTTGGTCTAGATCACAATGAGCTGGGCTTGAGAAACCTCCAGTGTGAGAACAGCAGTGAGGATAAGACAATCATCACAGAGACAGAGAAGCAGCTGGCTGCTGCAGAGCTGAGTAATGCCATGAAGGAAAAGTCGCCTCTGAGGGTAGCAGCAAGTGGAATAAACTCCGCTAACGATGTGGATAAAGACTCCAGCGAGGGGCTGGATGTGAAAGCGAAGGAGTTATGGGGTGCTCTGGAGGAGGATGAGGAAAGAGCAGGGTCTGGTGTAGTTAGAGGGGAGCTTGACTGCCATCGTTTTTCACAATCAAAGCATTTGCGTTTGTGGCCTGAAGAAAATGACCAGTGGGCCTCTCCAGAGAAGATGCACCAAGATTCAGATCTAAGATCTGAATTTTTCTCTGGCTTTAGTAATAATGCGTGGGAGGTGGGGGAGCGTCTTGTAGTGGGTCGGGAGTTTTGGGAGACTGAGGAAAATGATGAACTTGCAGGAAGCGAGCCTCACCCTGCTGTTTTGGAGGGCTGTGAAGAAACTTGGAATGATGAAACACAAGGACTAACTGGTAATCTCAGTGTGAAGTCTAAATGGGACTCTAAAGACAGCGAGAACCAGGCAGCACAAACAGACATACAACAGGAAGAAAACATTGAGAGTCTAGGAGAAATTGATAGTTTTAACCAAGAAAAAGACATCTCAGGTATTGAAATAGAGAATATAGAAATGCCAGAGCAAGAATCCTTGGAGCACAGAGAGAGGCAGATTGCAACGTGCACAGGGACAGTCATGGACAGAGTGGTTATGTTAGGTTCTACAGAGACAGAAGAGAATCAAAACTTTAACAGATGGCCTCAGGATCACCAATGCAAGATCCAAAAGGAGGAGCTGACATCGTCTGAACACGCTGACAGAGGGGCAGGCTCTGATTTTGAGAACTTTGGTCATACTCCAGAAAATAAAAGTTCAAATATATCTATTTGTATCACCGAAGCTCCTCTTGAGAACTTTTCAGACCTGGAAAAAGAGTCTAGCTTAGAATCAGAGGCTGAAATGAGACCATGGCTTTCTAGGCAATACGTAGAAGAAAGTACAAGCATTACAAATGATGAGGAGAATTACAAACACGCATCTCCTCCGTCAAATCCTGTTTCTTGTCCCAGTGAACCTGATGTACAGGAGGATATAGATCTGTCATATCCACAGGAACAGGACAATTTTAGCTCAGTAGATTTTCCAAGTCCCCCACCAAGCATAGACCTTGATGAGCAAGATGATAAACTGGAGAGTTTAGACGACTCTTTTCCAAGTCCACCACCATCTGTTATAGAGGCAGAGGAGTTTATTAGTCACATTAATCTAGATGACTTTATTGCTAGCACTGAGACAGATCTGTATATTTCCCCAAGTCACGACACAGATGTTTTAGAGCCACCTCTGTTAGAATCACCACCTGCTACGACTCACAGCAAAGGGATCTCAGCAAATCTGAACATTCCCACCGTGTATATAACACTGCATGATGAGAGTAACCTAACCTCCACCATTGAGATTCAGGATGAACATAATAACCTGTCACAGAAAACATCACATGACTCCCCGTCTTCACCTGAAATTCCACTCAACAATCTCCCAGAGTTACTGATTTCTGAGTGGAAAGATTTGGATGAGGAGCCTCTGGAGGATTTTGAAAAACTGGAACAACTGTGTTGCATATCTGGAGATGAGGAGGACCTTTTCTTAGGGAACCTGGAGCTCCTGGAGTCTTTGAAGAAAACACCTGATCAGAAAGGTAGCAATAGTGATACAGGTGAGGAGATATGTGGTACCTCTCCTTTAGAGAAAAGTAAGGACAGGATTTCTGATAACACTGGTAAGCAGTCGAAGTCTCCACATCCCATGATACTGGATTCCCAAGACAGGATGTCACCTCAAGAAGAGAGGAATCACACGCTGAGATCATCTTGCCAAACATCTGATGTCAAAGACCAGGGATATCTCTCAAAGATGACAACAAAGAATGGCCTCATGATGCAGGTCAGCATGTTTTCTTGTGGTTTTTTGTTATCATCTGTATAAGTTTATTACCGCCTCTTTATTGCTTTGTTTTGTTTTGTTGCTTCAGGTTTGTGAGGAGAGGCTGCAGTTCTCCCTCAGTGAAAATGTGAAAACAAATGTGCTCTGGGGGACGACTGTTAAAGACACCGTTATGCTCCGGCCCTGGGGGGAACAAATCACAGAGAGCAGTGGAGAACTAGTCTCAGTGAAGGAACAAAAAGAGGACGAAAGGTATGAAGAAGTCTTAACTTGGAGATCTGATCTTCAATAATATTGTTTTTTTGTTTTTAAAGAGTCACCCAAATACAACCCCAATGCCAAAAAATGTAAAATCATCATGCATAAAAACAGAATACAATGATGAATTTTTTTGCCGTAAGCAATATGTCTCAAAAAAGTTGGGACAGGACCATGTTTACCACAGTTTGGCATCTCCTCTTCAACAGTCTGGGAAGTAAAAGTCTGGGAACTGAGGAGACCAGTTGCTGGAGTTTTAGGAAAGGAATGTTGTTCCATCCTTGACTGATATAAGATTCTAACTGCTCAGCAGTCCTGGGTTTTCTTTATTGTATTTTGCGTTTCAACAAGTGCCAAATATTTTCACCCTTCAACTACAAAGCCATGCTGTTCTCATAGATGCAGTTTGCAGTTTAACATTGTCCTGCTGAAATATGCATGGGAATGGATAGGACAATAGGTCTTCCATCTGGTCTTTCACATCTGGATTGAAGCATATGCTGCTTTGAAACCTGGATATATCCTTCAGCGTTGATGGTGCCTTTCCAGATGTGCATGAGGGGATGGTGGCGTTTCTGGATCATGTTCATACATGGCTTTGTGTTTGCATGACAGAGCTTTAACTTGAATTTTTGGATGGTATGGCCAACTGTGTTCACAGACAGTAATTTTTGGAAGTATTCCCGAGCCCATGCAGTGGTGTCTATCACAGAACCATGCCTGCTTTTAATGCAGTACCGTCTGAGAGACTGGAGATCACAGACAAACACAATTGCTTTGACCCTTGTCCCTTGCATAGATTTTTCACCAGATTCTTATGTATTATTTGAATAAAATATGAGTTCATGACACTGGCAAATCATTGCATTGAGCTTTGTGTAGATTTTACATAGCATCCCAATTGTTTTGAAATTGGAGTTGTAACAAAACATAGATATTGCAGGAAATTCAGCCATAGAGACAGATTCAATCCACCACAACATTTCACTTAGATTATTTCTTCTGTAGAAAAGTGAGTACAGTAGAGCTCCATTCCCAGGATGGCAGAAGATATTGTACGAACAAATATCTAAGACACAGGGTGTAAAAAACCCAAACTATCTGCATGGATGATACCGGAAGGTGTAAGTAAAAAAAAAACTTGTTTGTTTGATTTTAATTAGTTTGTTTGTTTGTGTGCAGAAAAGGGCAGAAGGAAGAGGACCAGAAAAGTGTCCCCAGCATTCAGAGCCATATCAAGTCTGATGAAACTAAAGTTGAGCCGCTCACTGTGATTGAACAACCTGAGGTTATAACACCTCAGCCTTCTGCAAACCAGGCAATGAAAGGTAATGTTATGTTGCTGGCTACTTGTACTTTTTTTTCTATGTATTTTGTGGGATCCTATATTTAGATTTATATGTATTTGATATACAAGTGATTAAATATTTATCCTAAATCTAAAAATAAAAGGAAAAACAAAAAAGTAAGAAATAGGGACAAATGATCTGTAAAGGATATTTAAATGTATCTTCCTGTCCTTGCAATGAAATATGTATTTGTTAGAATTCTAATAAATATTCATTTAATTACTAATATATCTCAATAATCCAGTTTGTAAGAGTAGTCACTGTTGCATGTTTCCATTTAGGGGAGAGCTGCAGCTCTTGTCAGGTGTGCTTCATGTTCAGCTTTTCTTTGTTTTGCTCACTTTCACAGCGAAACTCGCTCGCCTGTCTCTCGCCCTCCCTCCTCTTGCTCTGACTCTTCCTCTCACTCCCACCGGCAAAGGTGGATTTGGAGACGGGGCGATCGGAAATAGGATTGGAAGGCGGAGAGGTCTATCATCGGGAAGCGACCCTGACGATGAGGAGGAGGATGAGCAGGAGGACGAAAGCTCTCGGAGGGTGATTGTCATTACAGAAACAGATGTGGACAAACGCATCGGGCTGAGGAGTCTGCTCAAATCACCCAAGGAGCCGATGGACAGAGAGAAGGACAGAGGACGAAATGTGTCCTTTTTTGATGATGTCACCATTTATCTTTTTGATCAGGTATTTCTTGTACATTAATTATATAATTACAACATCTTAGATATTACAGAAGGAGGCCTAACTATTCTCCTTCATTACAACAGGAAACTCCAACCAATGAGTTGAGCACTTCAGCACCCACCAGTCCAGCTGCAGTGTCTGTCAAAAGCACCAAGTTGAATTTGCATGGTAAGTTCATAAACACCTCAAAGTATGAGGTGAGACATTGTTAACCAGGCCAGCGGCGTAGCTCTAGAGATGAGAATACAATACCAACATTGACTGGACGGATTGAAATTCTGTTACCGACAATGTACAGCGATTGATGGTCCCCAGATTATGACAAGTACTAATATAAATGTAATATAAATTATCTGCCTTCCTCAGAGGTGCAAACAGCTTGTTTCCCTTATGCTGTGAAATATCTGAACATGTGCACATTGAGTTGCAAAGACTTTCCCTGATGATGTATCCTACTGTTTTTGGTAATCATCTTACTTCTTTTATTGTGGTGAAATATATATTCTTATGTTGGATAGATTACTATTACTATTACTATTAAATGCAGTAATCCATGTGATTTCAGCGAATCTCTGACTTTTCATAGGGCACCGTCATCAGGTCAAAATCTCAATTTGTCCATTACTTTGGTTTATGACCAAATAAATGATAAACTTCACCTGTATTT